>JAPYYV010010070.1:0-18288 GCA_030522625.1 Copidosoma aretas
CCCCTCTGATCCCCCTCCGAAAAGTCCAGGAGACCTATCAAATAATAGTGTTATTTTTTTTTTTTACTGCTGACTTCATGTTTTGTGAAGGTGTTTTTCAGTAAAGTACTTTTTACAAATTTTTTATCGGATTAACATACAAGTTAGAACTGCAACTCTTTGGTGGAAGCGTTTTAGTCATTCTTTTTATTTGATCCCAGTACTCGGTCAGTGATGTGTAAGGCCGTAGTCACGCGTTTGCAGAATTGAGCTGATAAATGCGAGATCCTTCATGGAAAGTTTCCCCACTCTACCACCACTTTCTATTCGTATGACGTATTTCTGCAAGTGCCCCCCAAGTGCCCCTGTTCACAATTCGCTCAAGTTATAGTCAAAAAACTAATAATCGAAGGATAATTGCATAGGCAGTCATGCAGATGTTCACATGCTTCCCAGTAGTGTGAAAAATGTAAAAAAATTTATTCATACTTTTTTTATCGTTGTTCATTATATATTTAAATTTAAGCTTTGTATATTACGATTTAGTCAAGTTATAGTCAAAAAACCAATAATCGAAGAATAATTGCATATGCAGTCATGCAGATGTCATACTGACGATGACTATTCAGTAAAAAAAAAAAGAATCTGTTAGAATAATAATATAATACATTTAAAAAAACACAGTTTAAAGAACAAAATTTTAGGTGATTGTCAGATTGATGAAAAAAAAAAAATAATAATTGAATGAAGTAAGCTATTTTGGTGAAATGGATAATGAATGTGAATTTTGTTTTGCAAAATTTTGGAAGGAAGAAAGAAAACAGTTTAATTGTTGCAAAAATGAAAAAATAGTTTTACCTACTCTTAGTCAGTTTCCTGACAAATTAAAAGATCAACAATCTTTTCTCTTTTGCATCTTTCAGTGCCAATGTCATTAATGACAACAAAAAAGCTAGTTACAATTTAAGGATTCAAGGTCAAGTGTGCCATATTACACCCAAATCTTGAATTGATAATTCTGATCAACCCTCTTACAGTCAATTGTATATATATGATGATTGCACGTCTGTAGAAAAACGTTCAAAATCTAACTCTTCATTACACAAAAATCATGTTGATATGATAACGGAAAGTATGAAACGAAATCCTTACGTAAAAAAGTATAAATATTTACATCAGATCCCCAATGTACAAGGTCTTCAAAACTTCAAAATTTATTTTTTACGAAAAAAAAATTAAGATAATCGTCGTTACAATAAACCTATTACAGCAGAATGGGTAGCAATAATTGTTTCGAATTCGAAAAACATTGGAGATTATGATTTATGTGTGTATCCCAATGATTTACCTTATAATACACCAAGTCATAGGTATTTAAACAAACTATCCCAACATGTAGATCCCATGGTTTTCCCGCTTTTATTTTCTTCAGGAAATGTTGGATGGAGTACTTGTGATAAAAAAAAGTTCTTTACTGAATTAGATAATGTTACGTTGCTTCAATATTATTTATATAGAATCTCTTATCGACCGGATAGTAACATTTTTAGTCCTATACTTTACACAGGAAGGTTAACTCAACAATTTTTTTTACATGCATATATAATGATAGAGTGTAATAGGATAAACTTTTCTCGCAATAATCAGAAAGTATTCGGAATTAAATGTTATCAAGGTTTAATGGATGATTTCATGCGTAGTGCATCAAACAATTCAGACAATTTTGAAAACAACATAGTTGGAAATATTTTTATTTTACCTTCAACATATACTGGTGGTCCTAGGTATATGCAAAAGCATTATCAAGATGCAATGGCAATAATGAGAAAATTTTGAAAACCTGATTTATTTATTACTGGCACTTGTAATCCGAAATGAGAGGAAATTAAAATAATTTTGAAAAATTTCCCTAAATATACGACTCCAGATGATTTACCAAATATCACTGTGACATTATTTCACGCAAAACTAAAATCAATTTTAGATGATATAAATGAACATCATATTTTCGAAAAAGTCATTGCTTACGTACATACATCTATACAATAGAATTCCAGAAATGAGGTTTGCCACATGCTCATATTATTGTTACAACACATCCAAATAATAAATTGTACACTACTTCTGATATCGACAAACATATTTCTGCAGAAATTCCACAAGATACAGAACTAAAACAATTACTCATGAAACACATGCTTTATGGTCCACATACAAAGTACAATCCATGCCTTATAAGTTATCAAAATGGATGTACCCAAAAATTTCCGAAAATGTTTGTTGAACATACTGTGTATAAAAAATGGGTACAATGATTATAAAAGAAAGGACAACAGGTATGATAACAACATGTACAGTATAAAGAATAGTAATGAAAAAATTCTAGTTGATAAGACAATGGTAGTACCATTGCATCTATCCAAAGTATAAAGTATATTTTTGATTATATTCACAAAGGAGGAGATAGAGCATTTTGTAAAATACAAGAAACAGATACAGATGACAAAGAAAAAAATTTGGAGATTTTTTACGAAATATTGGAATATATAGATGGTCGTTACTAAAGCCCTATTGAAGCTGCATGGCGATTGCAAGAGTTCCCTATTTGTTGTCGAAGTCATTATGTGTTTTATTTGCCAGTACACATAGAAAATAGACAAAAAATAGTTTTTGATGAAAAAAATATTTTTAAAGCTGTAGAAAAATCTGAAACAGCACTGATGGCATGGTTTAAATTAAATAAAGTTGATTCTTTTGCAAAAAAACATTTAATACGTTAATATTCCTGAGCATTATCGTTCCGATCAGTCAACAAAAACTTGGGTAAAACGAAAACGAGTTAAAGTTGATACGACAATAGGAAGATTAAATATAGTGTCTCCTAAGAATTCTGAGCGTTTTTTTTATAAATTGATTTTAAATCTTATCAAAGGGGCAGAATCTTTCGAAATGTTGAAGACATTCGATTCTATAAATTATACTACGTTTAAAGATGCTGCTATTAGCTTAGGTTTAATTGAACACGATTAACAGATCGACAAAATTTTCGAAGAGGCTTGCAACGTAATGCTTTCATACCAGTTGAGAAAATTTTTCACTTGGTTTTTGATGTCTGAATATGTGTGTGGGGGGATGATATGGGAAAAATTCAAAAACTTCTTTACTGACGATTTCAAAGAAAATAAAGAAATTTTTGCTTCATCACATTTAAATGAGATTTTCAATTTTAAAGAAAAATCATGTAAAGATTACGGACTACCAGAGCCAACTCAGACAATAAATTTTATGAAAATTGATGAAATTGAAAACATCATCGCCCAGGTGGTTCTGGAAAAACATTATTATACCAAAACATTAATTTTTTATTTTTTGTCAATTCATAAAAAAGTTATTTCTATGGCATAGACTGGCATTGCTTCTATTCTATTACCTGAAGGAATGACAAGCCATAGAACATTTAGATTACCATTAGACCTAAATAATATTGAGACTTTTTTTTTAGAATTTGAAAGTAATAAAAAAAAATTACGTGCGGTAAATTTTATCATTTAGGACAAAGCATCAATGATTTCTAAAATAGCTTTGGAAATCGTAGATAAAACATTACAAAATTTATGTAATAATAATTCACAATTTGGTGGTAAATTATTTATTTTAGGTGGTGATTTCAGACAGATACTCCCAGTAATAAAACACGGCTGTAGAAGGTCTATTGTTAGTAAAACTATGAAGTATTCGTCTGTTTAGAAAAAATTCAAAGTTTTGAAATTAAAAAATAATATGCGTTCTGTAAATGAAGAGTTTTTATCAACATTATTAAAAATCGGAAATGGTACAATAAAATCATTCAAAATTCCTGAAAATGGAAAAGTAATATTTAAGTAACATTTGTCATCAAATTTACCGTGATGGTATATATACATTCCTAAACAAAGTAATATTAACTACACATAACGAACTTTCGTACGTTTTAAATAACAAAATTTTAAGTTTTATTTATAATATAGAACATACATATTATAGCATAGATTATGCCAAAAATAAAGATAGTGATCGTACGGATGAAAATATATATATAAATTTCCCAATAGAAACTTGAAACAACATACACGAAGGTTTACCACCACACATTCTAAAATTAAAAGTAAATGCAATGGTAATGTTGATAAAAAATTTGAGTATAGCTGATGGTTTATGTAATGGCACAAGATTACGTATTACAAAGTTATTTAAGTATAATTATGAAGCCGAAATAATAACAAGAGAAAAATCAGGTAATGAAGTATTCATACCAAGGATAACTTTAACCACTGATAATAATTCGTCTTTGCCATTTATACTTAATAGGAAACAGTTTCCGTTAGTTTTAGCTTTTTTAATGACTATTAATAAATCACAGGGTCAGAGTCTCGATAAATTAGGCTTTTACTACAAAAGACCTTTATTTTCTCATGGTCAATTGTGCGTATTATTATCAAGATGTACGAATCCTGAAAAAATATTTATACAGAATAATTCTAAGAATGAATCAAACATTAAAAACATTGTATGGAAAGAAATTTTTGATAATTAATAAATTCATTTTTTTAGAGAAAAATATTTAATGTAATTTCTTTCAGTAAAAATTTATACTTTCTTCTCTGTCCCTTAAAAAAGGATACAACAGATTTCATTTAGCGACACATTCTAAATATACAAAAATGAATAGAAAAAATTGAATTTTCTTAAAACTTTTTTTTTAATTTTTAAGTTGAATAGTTTTAGTACTTTGTTTTTAATTCTGATACAAATATGTAAATTTGTACACTACAAGAAATACTTAAAATATATTTTTCGTCTCCTAATAGTCTTAATTTGGATACATTATTATGATAAATATTAGTCGTAAATATAAAAATGATACAAATATGAAGTTAGTATATACTTTATTGTACCTCATATTCATTAATTAGTAAGATATTATGTATTTGTCAAATAGTGTATGCATTTCATAATGAAACAACATTCATCACAAAATAAATATTATACAATGAGTTTTACTTAAAATTATTTGTATGAAAAAATGTAAGAAAAAGGTGAGTGAAACAAGTATAAAAAATATAAAATAAATACTAACCATATTACGTTAATTTCTATATTACTTTTTTAATATTTAACAAATAATATTTCAAATGAAAATGTTTTGGACGCAATCGCTATAAAATTTTAAAATAAGATGCTTGGAAAATAATTATTATCTGTGATTGTATTATAACTTTTGATTTATTAGACAAATATTTGTATTACACAAACCTTAATGTAAAATTAGTTTATTTTTTTAGTTATTACATATCGTTTTTTGGGGGGGTTGGCGCGCGAAGCGCGCAGGGGGCAAAGCCCAACTAGTATATATATTTATTTATATATGGGACGAAACGCGTCACTTTCACCCCCTCCATTCAAAAAATTGAATGCACCTGTGAAGTCGTGCAAGGCCTTAAAATTTTTAGTAGAACATGCACTGTTAAATGCTGAGTGGCAGTAAGTAAACATCCAATATGGCAGCCGTGTATAGCGCTATACTGTCAAAGAAACTCCAATTATTCAATTTTTTTTTCAAGTAACACTGTATAAAGCGGTCTATCCAAAAATTCAAAAATCCTTTTAAGTCGTGCAACGGCTTAAAATATTTAGTAAAATATGCTCTTTAGAATGCTAATTGAGAGAAAGTGATCATTCTATGTAGAGGCTCTGTATGGCGACATATTGTTGAAGAAATTTAAGATATCACGTTTTTTCAAATACTCATGTTTGAAGTCTCTCTGTTCAAAATTTGAAGGCACCTTGGAATACGTGCAAGGGCTTATAATTTTTGGTAGAACATGCACTTTCAAATGCTGAGCGGCAGAAAGTGAATATCTAATATGGCGGTTGCGTATGGCACCATGTTGTCAAAAAAATTAAAAATATCGAATCATTTTTTTCATATAATGCTTTTTGGGGCGTTTCATGGTGGTAGTTTATCAAGTTTTTGCAACTAATATTAAACATTTTATATGCTAGTATTTGTCAGCTTATATGCATTCATAACCTTACTTATTTTAAAACTGAGTAACTTTTTATACCTTAATGAAGAGTTTTGACATCGGTGTCAGCCACTTATAGCTTTGCCAAGACCTAGTTGTAGATTGTAATTGTTTTTTCAAGTTTACCAAAACTAAAGACTGTTCTGACATATTATTTAGTACCTAACCCAAAAAAACTTCCAATATAGAATGTTACGTATTGTGGCCCCGCCAAAGATAAGGTGCAGTTATGTTTTTCAATACCTTCTTAATGACTAAAAAGAAGTATCAACTTACCTCTTACTCAACCAAAAACTGCTCGTACTTAAACGAAAAATGGCCTCGAAGCAATGCGATATTATCTTTTTGTATGACCGCTAAAGGCATATTAATGTGGAAGTACATTTTTTTTTCAAACAAAATAAAAAATTTACCGACTCGGCAACACTTGGTTATAGCAAAAGTAGATAATTCAATTTTGAATGTGTCCTAATAGAAGCAATGATTTATTATTCTCAATGTGATTTGAAATATAATAGAATTTGGCGAAACTTAGATACTATGTAAGTTATTACCTGTATGTACAGGAAAGCTCTGGTTGATTTAGGCAGTAATACTGTGTATTAATGATTACAGTTACCGATTGATATTGTTTTTAATATCGTATAATGTGAAGAGATTTATTGCAATCGGAATATCTCTTAAGCTGCTGTCTAGTACCTGGCAATACACAAAACGCATGTGCAATGAAAATTTGAGGTACTTCAGGAGCTACAAAAAATCTACAGTTAAGAAACTTTTTCGATAACGTATAATCCTTAATACTACAATACATTATTTTTAGTCCTTTAAATTTATTTTCTGCCTACTGAAAAAGAAATTCTGCTGATAAAAGAGCATTAGTGGATTTATCTGAAGACTTTCGCGAGAAGCTTTACGTTTTAAAATATCTCCAACACCATCGGAAGGCCCTTTGCCATGGACGGTTGCATAAAAATGCCAATCAGCTATGATGACGAAATCTTCTTCATGATTGATGAGATTGGACATTTAAAATTTGTTTTTATAGCGTTGTTTCGCTCCATCACTTATGAAATTGATTTTCCTAATGCCTGGGCTTCACTTCTTCACTTCAGGAATAATTAGTTTTTGCATCAGATAAAGAGAAGCTGCGTCATGAATCTTACAGTCTGACAAAAGCACAAGACTCTCGTTAGCAATCGCTTCGTCTGTTTTATAATAGCACATTACGGGATGTACTGTGCACTGATCATTGTTGTAATGACATGCTTGGGCGGTATCTTGAGCAACAAAAGCAAAGTTTTCAGAAAAATCAGTGTTGATAATGACTTCATCTGATTTCAATCATTTTCGTAAATTCTTTATAAATTTAGTTTGATTCTAAGAAATGAAATACTGAAGTAGTAATATCGTCAGTCGATTACAAAAATCTTCGACAAATTCGTCACTCGAAAGGCATTCTTTTTTCTAAATGCATCTATAAGTGGCTTGCCACGTACTGAAAAACACTTGTGACACACCTTCACTTTCAAAAATACTACTTATACTACAAAAATACTACTAAAATACTACTTATGAGAGTCTTTCTTTGGAAGATGAATTCTACAACAGCTTGTACTAGTCACATATGTCTAACAAAAAGTATGAGCATGCCAAAAACGTTTGGAACGCATTAAACATCAATACTTCTCGACAGTATTCTGACTTATATCTCAAGTATACAAAGGTAAATATTCAATTCTACAAATACAGTATTTTTTAGGTATGAATCTAAAGGGTTAATATTTTATCCGACCAATTTAGAATTGTTAACAAATATATATATGTTGATGTTCATATAACGCGGTATACGGGGTGGATTCAGTCAATGCTGGAACCATTACGTAAAAGGTCATGGTAAGTATATGCAAGAAGGCTATCAACTTGATCAAGATAAAAAATACCTAATGTATGATGATGTCAACAATTTGCATGGTTGGGCCATGACCCAACCACTAACTCACCGTGGTTTTCAATGGACGCAGAAAGTACGTTCATTAGGTATTCTTAATATTGCAGATTCCAAGATCGGCTGCACACTTAAAGTGGGTCTTAATTATCCTGAAGCACTCTATAATGCTCAAAAAGACCTGCCTTTATGTGCTAAGCACATAGCGCCTCCGGGATCAAGGCAGGATAAGCTGATGACTACGTTGCATGGTGATAACCGCTTCGTAATTTAGTATCGTTTCCTGAAACAAGTTGGAAATCAAGATTTCAAATTAACTTGAATTCATAGACTTCGATAATTTAATCAGAAACCATGGCGAAAAGCATACATAGATCTCAATAGTGCGATGCATAAAAATGCAAAGAATAAGTTTGAGAAAATACAATGTAATTTATTTGATCACACGGTCCATGGTGAAATAATGAAGAACGAGAAGATGTGTGTCGATGAAAGGCTTGACAACAAGTAAGACGGACGATATGGCGTAGACATCACATGACCAAATTTTCATAGTGGCGACATATTTGACGATTAACTTGTAGCCATACAGTTGTTACGCACTGACATCTGCATTAAAAAAACCCATATACGTAGAACTGGACCTGTCAAAGATACGCGTATACAAATTTCATAATGATTTTATGAAAAATTGAATATGACATCACTGCAAACTGTTCTTTACAGACACCAATAGTCTTATGTACGAGATAACAAAAATACCAAGATTTAAAATTGTATGCATGAAAATATCGATGAACTCGACACATCGTAACATACTGCTGATTATAACCTCAACATTCCTTTAGTACATAAAAAAATTTATGGCTTGATAACGACCGAATGCAATGGAAAAATCATGCTGTAATTTGTAGGATTGTGAAGTAAAATGTATAGTGGTAGAATCCAAGCTCAGAAACCATTAAACAGAGCCAAAGGTGTTACATCAATGTAGTTAAGGCTACAATAATTCTTAAAGACTACATTGAGTGTGATTAAGATTGACTTGTTTTCCATTAAAATTATATGCCACTCTATTTTTAAATAATGTTTTTCTAATGTAGACACTCTCCCTCTTAATAAATCTTAAGACATTTATTATTGGACTTTTTCTACTCCGTGTGACCGAGGCCTAAGGCCTCGGTTATACACAGCAGAAGGACGAATGATAGATGCCATTCAACTCCGTTTGAGCGAGAGTGTCTAGTTTGGGATGGATTCCCCTGCTTCAGCTGCTGGACAAGCCTACCCAGGACACAGCTCTGTTTAATACATAACTTATCGTCACGTGAAAATATTTTGGTACATAGCCGTATCATATTTGATCCTCGTGGAAAAAAATGTTACGATAGCACGACCATCGTCTATTTGGATACCAACTTACGATTAAAGATATTACCACGAGCAGCTAATTTTTTAAGATTTCTACGAGTTGGAACTGCAAAATATCAAGTATCCTAACACTTACTACTATGATAGGATTTTTTTTTGGCAAAAAAAATTTCAATTTGATTCGTATTATTAATCGTATTGGTCAAATATTATAGTATTTTAATGGCGTTTAATCGTATTTTGATCGTATTTGATCGTAGTTATGATTGTAATTTTTTATTATATTATGATCATATTTTATACAATTTTTATCGTATTATGTAGTATTTTGATCCAATTTGATCGTATTTTGATTATGTTTGATCGTATTTTATCGTAATTTAATCGTATTCCATGGTATTTATTATTTTTTTTTATTGACTGTGATCATATGCAACGACAGTCAATTCTGATTCAAGTCAAGTAATCTACCACCTTAATCATGTAGTAGGCTCGAAGTAACCCTATTTTTAGGTTTAAATTGCCTTAAAGTAAAGCTTCTAATGGGATTGGATGTTGACTATGACATAGCATACACTTGAATGGTCGCTGCCTTCAAAGAACATAAATTACTAATTTAGTATGTAATCTACAGAGATAAAAGTGATGGGTCGCGTAATCAAGCCTCTATATTAGTTTTGTGACTAGATAAGATTAGTCAAGCGTGGGTAAATATGTAATCAACTATTTAAAAAATTACAAAAAAACTATATCTTTAATAATTGTTTTAGCAATCATAAATAGCAATTCATAAATATTGAAGTGAACTCTTTCTTTTTCTCAACGTAATTTCATGTATTTTTGTTTTTATATTGTTTAAAAGAGTGCGAGGAATAGCCGAAAGCTGTACATGTATATAATTTCTTAGAAAATATGGAGAAAAAGGACATATTTTCTTCTGCACGTAGATAATCCTTCTTTTTATCAATATTTTGTTTTCATCCATTACCGAAGAAGATATTGTTGGTCATGTAAAGGTCTTGAAAACTGTAATGTGTACGAAGTGTATTGCTAATTAAGTGTGCAATAGATTTTATCCCTATGACACTTTTACACAAATCAGTGATCTATTGCATGGTGTTTCCACCTTTTTTAAGATTAGAAAAATATTCTTAAATTGTAGACTTACTTGGATACGACCTTATCTATGCTAGCATTGCGTGCTCTCTTTCTCTTTAATGATCGTATGCAAGTTAGGGATTCCTTTAGTGAGTAGTATCCCCACGGTTAATTGTCTGTATAATTAGGCATCAGACAGCGTTCATTGTCCTTAAATAGCCTGCACGAAATACGTTGACGATATTTTGATATATTTTGTCTCTCCTTCCTCCCCCTTCGTTGTCAATCGTAGGTAAACTAAGACTCCTACGCTTTTTTAGTAAATCAATGTTGACTCAGAATTATTAAAATTTAAAAAATTACATAGTTATGATTAATTCATATTTTTCTATATTCTTACACAAAACTACTATTCATACATTTTCCTAAGTACATACAAAGAACATCGCAAGAGATATGAAATAGTTTTTGGTCTATTAGTAATGATTAAATAGTGTTTTTTGAGAAAAACATTTATGTACGAATAAACTTTTAACATTTTATGTGAAAAAATAATAGCCAACATGATAACACAAAATCTATTTTAGTTCCTTGTCAACAAATATCACTTAAGAATAATTAGAAATGAAAAAAACGTTATCTCTAATTTTTAGGATATATTACTTTAATAAATAAAGTGCCTCTTATTATCCAGCAACAAACATCATAGATAGTAGATACTGGGATCTTATACATTGGTGTTCCTGAAATTTCTGTAAGATCACAATTTATCAGTGTACTGTGAGAAAAATATAAACCAATTTGTTTTTCCGTGTGTATTTATGACATGTTTCTCAATATTTTGTCCTTGTTGCATATCTCAAGAATCATTTTACTTTTAATAAAACGCTACTAAATTTATTTTTGAATGTATATGTAGTAACGTTAACTTATTGCAGCTTTCTTCGCCCTAGTGTTACGGAGCGTAAAATTTTCTAAATCCCCCCCCCCCCCCCCCAAACAAATCGTTTACTTAGGTCCTGCCGGCCCCCCGGGGGCCGAGTGCCGTATTTTTCCCTTTATCCGGATGCCTTGTGCAGTTGTAAACGTATACTATGTTGCTCAAGTATAACTGTTATATGTTTATGAAGACAATAAATATATTCGTCAAAGCTAATAGTGGCTTCAACATAAAAATTTTTTATACCTTTGCTTTCTTTATAGACTTCTTATCTTTTATTCTGACAGAGTACATTTGGCTGCGGAGTCCTGCGAACTACAACATGATGCGTCCATTACACTCAGTTTCCATTATTTCAACTATCTTCTTTTTCACCAACTCTATGCCAAACTGATTATCTACGTGACAAGCTGACATGTTGAACACATGGCTATTCAACATCTTGTACATATCCACACTGTAGATCTCGTTAATAACGATGTCACTGTCTGTGTATATAAGCATTGCTACATCTTCTACACATTGTCTCGTGTATTTACAATGAAAACTGTATACAAGTAACTTGCGCACGTCTAGGATGCATAGTTCTATGTTTATAGGCTTACGTATCGTGATCTTTATTTGTGACAGCTGTACAGCCACTAGATTTTATCGAAGATACAACATATAAAAAATCTTACTCAAGCAATAAATGCTGCGCAGCCATGCCGTCCTTCTTTTTTTTTTACGAACTTCACATCGACACTTTTTTGCTTATTTTTGATAGTCTTGCCATACACTGCATTATCAAAGAGTTTAAAAAAAAGTTCCTCTTAATCGTCCTCCGCACTTTTCTTATCTTGTGGACGTTATTTGCATTATTCCATAGCAAACTCCTTAACTCCGACAATGAACACTAACTGACCTGTCCGTGCTTTAAGCTTGCTAACAAACCCTTCCGTCGGTGTTCTTCCATCAGATTCTCTTTAACGATAAGTTGCATACGTGTATTATTTATTAACAAAGCTGTATTTTACGGAGTAGCTAATGTTAAAGGTTATATGCTTTGGGTATGCTCGTTGATTACCATTAATGGGCTTAAGCAGGCAGTGAAAGTCAGCCTTAATTGTAAGTTGTAGACTTTATTTCATGATTCTTGGATTCAAGATATGTATATTTTTACTTAAGTAGCAGTACTTTACATGCATATATACGGTTACTGTGGATGTCATGTCGATAAGTTCTTCATTTAGGACTAGTAAACTCAAGATGGTTATGTATCGTTCATTACTTCATCGTACACTTATATTTAATAACACCATGACGATATCTGCTAACTGCCTATAGTGCTGATAACACAGCCTACTTGAAACATTGATTGTTATAATTTTGCACATTAACACAAGCTTTTTTATCATATTTTTTGTTAGTGCTATATAAGAAATTTTATGTAGTGAATCGTACTTGTTCGTGTTTACAATCAAATATACCATTGATTTCAGGGACCATCCAGACTCTTGTTCTTGAAATTCTTCAAGGTCTTACTTGACTATTTGCTATATATTAGTGTTAAAATGTTTCATCAAATTAGTTGTCTAATAAATTGGTTGATTTTTAACGTTTAATAGTATAGTTGTTTATACTTCTTCATTATTTTTCTCCTTATTTTAGATACTTGTAAGTATAGCATGGACTTTTATTGCATAATGATTAAGCAAAGTATTCTTTTTTCGCTCTTTGAAAACAGAGGCAGCGTCATAGAGTAAGACTTTTATATCTAGATGTGCTAAGTACGTAATCACTGCTATCTTGATCTGACACTTGAATACTGACTGTATACTGCTCCAAATTTCTGCTTGCTGTAAGTCTTCACCATGTTTATGATTCTTAAATTGCTCGTACGCACTCTGCAGGTGGCTTTAGATGTTATGATATTTTTGTTTCGTCCCATGACTCAATTTCCGTGTAGTGATTTTATGTTTTTCTTAGCTAATTAATTCTACTTTCAAGTGGTGTCCTGCTCTACAGCAGAAATGCGACCTGTATATTGCTGCAATGTATGAGCCGTGTTTACGTAATACTCGCTGAGGTGATTTTGGTGCGTATCCATGACAGCTGAAAACAATTATGTAATTATGTTATACCACGCATGCACTCGCAAGAAAAGGCTTGAAATGTATGCATGCACCTGGAAAAAAATCGTAAAATTAATGGATACACGCGCAAAAATAAGTAAAAGGCAGGCATATACACGCAAAAAAACGAGTAAAGGGCGGGCGTATACGCGCACACATTCTGTAGGGATACACATTGTCATTCTTACTAAAACTGCATATATCCTCGAGAGCTCCCTTCGCTGTTTAAGATCTCATTCAAAAGCCATTTTTTCGCTTAATGCTACGTTTCTAGAGATCTCAAAAGCTTTTTCGTTGGCAAGAGCTTTTGATGACTGATTTTATCATCTGATTTATAATTACTAAATGATTCTTTCTCGTGCAGCTCTCTTTGTTTCCTGGAAATTAGTAACGTTCCTATAGCAACCAAAATGAAGTTCCTTGATTAGTTGCTATGATTCTCTTGATAGATGTTTCTTGGTGCTGGCTTAACGCTAGAATTATAGAGATCACAAAAGGTTTTTTGAAGGTAAAAGTTTTCTTATGCACAATATGACTGCACTTGTCGATTGAATTGTGACAGCTGAGGACTGTTACTCTTATGCAGCTCTCTATATCCTAGAAGTTTACATCAATGAGTTTCAATGTCTAGCAATCGCAATTCGATTGAAGAATAACAGGTGTTGCCCTTATCCTCCATGCTAAATTTTATGGTTCAAATTATACTTTAAGTGGCCACCTTTAGGATACTTCATAATATCACATGTTAAAGTCACAATCAGTGCTATTTTCCCTCCAACATTCTCGAAGCAGTGAGAACGTGCGTATGAATGCACGAACACACATACACATCCAAAACCCACACACACTTACACACACACACACACTCTCACACACACAAACGCACACACACACACACATATGACTTGCTGCGATCTATGTTTATAATTTTAGTGAGTGATTCGCATCACTTGATACGCGTATACATCCGCTAATATAGACCTTCCGCTTGCATATAATGATGTGTAAGAAAGGAGGTATGTCTCTCACAGTAATCATAGCAACTAATCAGAAGCTTTATTTCGGTTGCTATAGCAACGTGACTAGTTGCCAGGAAACGAAGAGAGGTGCTTGCTGAAAAATAATTTGATGGTTATAAATCAGTCGATGAGTCATCAAAAGCTCCTGCCAACGAAGAAGATCTTGAGATCTCTAGAAACGTGGCATTAGGCCAAAAAAAAATTTTCTTCCAAAGGGATCTTTTACAGTAGAGGGAGCTCTCAAAGATATATGCAGTTTCAGTGAGGACGGTTACGTGTATCCCCAAATAATTTGTAAGCGTGCATGCTCGCTTTTTACTTATTTTTGGCGCGTGCATGCCTGCCTTTTATTCATTTTAGCGCGTGTAAGCATGAAATTTACGATTGATAACTGTTTCAAGCTGTTATGTACACGTGCAAAATTAACTTAGCAAGTATGACGTCGACACGGCTCAAACATTGCAGCAATATACGGGTCACATTCCTACTGCAGAGCTGGCTGACATTCAAAAGTGGACTAAGCTAGCTAAGGAAAATATATAATCGCATAACCATACTATTACGACGCAGAAATTAAGTCATGGAAAGAAATAAAAATATCCGAACATCTTAAGCCACCTGCAGAGTGCGTAAGAGTGAATCATAAACATGGAGAAAATTCACAGCAAGCAGTAATTTGGAACAATATACAGTCGGTGTTCAGGTGTTATATCAAGATAGCAGTGATTACGTACTTAGCACATCTAGATATACAAGCCTTACTCTCTGACGCTGCCTCTGTTTCCGAAGAGCAAGTAAACGAAGCTTTGCCCAATCATGTCCAATTATGATGCCATAAAAACAGATGCTATACTTACAGCTAACTTAAATAAAGTGAAAAATTGTAAAATAGTTAAACAAAACTATGTAATTAAACGTTAAAACTCAGCCCATCTATTGGACAACTGAATTAATGAAATGTTTCAACACTATTATACAACAAATAATCAAGTAAGACATTAAAGAACTTCATGAATGAGATTATGGAAGGTCTCCGAAATCAATAGTGAATTTGAATGTGAATATAAGCAAGTACAATTCAATACATGGAAGTTCTTATAAAGCACTAACAAAAAATATTTTTGATAAAAAAGCTTGTGTTAATGTGCAAAATTATAATAATAAATGTATTAAGTGGGCTGTATTCTCAGCACTATACGCAGCTAGTAAAGATCGTCAACTTGTTGTTAAATATAAGTTGAAGATAAAGTAATGAACGATACATAACCACCTTGATTTAACTAGGTAAAAATCAAAAATGTATCCACATGACATCCACTGCAACCGAGCAATTGCATGTTATGATCTAATACCTAAGTAAAAAGATAAATATTTTGAATTTAAGAATTTTAAACAATAATGAAGAGTGCCACTTATAGTTAGGGCTGACTTTAACTGCCTGCTTTAGTCCATCAAAGGTGATGAACATGCATATCAAAAGCATACAGTCTTCCACATTGGCTACTCCATAAAATACAGCTTTGCTAATAAAAAATCCAAGTATGCAACTTATTGCCAAAGGGAATCTGATGCAAGAACACCAGCTACGGGGTTTGTTGGCAAGCTTAAAGTCCTTGCCATCAATCTACGAAATTAACACGAAAATCTGATACCGATGGAACATCAGACCAATAATAAAAAAAAAAAAATCAATAGCCCAACGGCATGCCACATATACAGAGAGCCATCCAACAACACGAACAAGACAGTTGAAGATCATTGTCATCTCACAGACGAATTAGTATTTCTTATTCAATAAATTGTAAAATTTCCTTGTATAGTACTGATAAATTACATGTTTCTATTATAGTTAACGAAGAGCAGTACATAATAGTTACACAAATAACTATAAAGATACATAGACAATACTAAAAGTTTTCCATTACTCGAGTGGACACATTGCTAATGTCTTTATTGTGGAGTTAGCTATGGAATAACGCTAATTACGCCAGCAAGATAAGAAAAAACGCAAAGGACGAGAATGAAAAACTTTTTTTCAAACTCTTCGGTAATGCAATGTATTGCAATACTATGGAAAATTAGAAAAAAAGTGTCGATGTAAAGCATGTAAAAAAGTGAGAAGGACGGTATAGCTGCGAAGCATTTCTTGCTTTTCTAAACTTCTATATATGTTGTATCTTTGATAAAAATTTAGTTGCTGTACAGCTGTCGTGAATAAATATCACTATACGTATGCTTATAAATATAAGACTATGCTTTATATACCTGTGGAAGTTACTCGTGAAAAGTTCTCATTATAATTACACGAAGCAATGTGTAGAAAATAAAGCTATGCTTTTATACGCAGATAGTGAAAGCGTTATTAACGAAATCTACGGTGTAGATATGGAAAAGATGTTGAAACGCTATGTATTAAACACGTCACCTTGTGCCGTATACATTTAGTTTGGCATAGAGTTCGCAAAAAAAAAGATAGTTGGATTAATCAAAAATTAGTGTAATAGACGCATTATGTTGGAGTTTGCAGGACTCCGCAGCTAAATGTACTATATTGGAATAATAGATAAGAAGTTTATAAAGAAAGCAAGAGGTATTAAAAGTTCTTATGTTGAAGCAACTATTAGCTTTGACGACTACAATAATTGTCTTCATAATGATATAACAGTTGCACGTGAGCAACATAATATACGTTCACGGCTGCACATACTGTGTACCGAACGAATAAAAAAAAACGCCGTTAGCCCCCAGGAAGCGTGCACAAACTTCTTTGACTATTTTTTAGAGGGGGGGGGGGGAGTATTTGAAAATAAATCGCTTGGCGAAAATAAAGCGAAGGGGGCTGCATTCAGTTAGCGTTACCTGATATAAATTTAAAAATCAATTTTTTAACGTTTCATTAATAGTAACATAATTCGTTGAGTTAGGCAAAAAGGAAAAAATATTGAGTACCATGTCATGTACGGAAACAGAAAAATACATTTGAAAATATTTTTCTAACATCACATTGATAAACCGTGATCGTTCAGAAATTTCAGGAGCACCAATGTATGAGATCCCAGTATCTAATATGTATAATAGTCGTTCCTGGATAATAAGAGGCCCTTAATTTATTAAAGTGATAAATCTGTTAAATGAATGATTACGTTTTTTTTTCGTTTCTGATTATTCTAAAGTGATATTTGATAAAAAGAAACGGAAATTGATTTTGTGCTTTTTTGTCAAATATTTTTTTATCACATTAAATATTAAATGGTTATTCGTACATATTATTTTTTCTTAAAAAAGACTATTCAATCATTATTTCTAAACCCAAAACTAGTTTGATATTTCTTGCGATGTTATTTCTATGAAAAAAATTGTATGTATAAATTGTAAGGTTGTGTAAGAATATTGAAAATTATGGAACAATTATCACTATGTAATTTTATGAATTTTAAATAATTCTGAGTAAACATTGATTTACTAAAGGAGCGATGTGTCTCAGTTTGTTTACAATTATTAATATAGGGGGGGAGGGGGAGTCAAAATATATCGAAGAATCGTCACCGTAGTTTATGCACGCTCCCTCCGGAAAATAAACGCTGTCTGATGCCTACGAGGGTGGTCCGATAAGTAATTAGCCTACAAAAGAAAAACGATAAATTTTGTAAAAATTTCTTTTTATTTTTCAACACAATCTCCATGTAACTCGATACACTTAATCCAGCGATGCTCCAACTTTTTTAACCCGTCTGAAAAATAAGTTTTCTCGAGG
>JAPYYV010010071.1:0-13869 GCA_030522625.1 Copidosoma aretas
TATATATATATATATATATATATATATATATGTGTGTGTGTGTGTGTGTGTGTGTGTGTGTGTGTGTGTGTGTGTGTACAACAAAAACAAGCACAAAAAGGACAGTGTATACTATTTTCAAGGTTTATAATTGATAAAAATTATTTTATGCTTAACACATTGGTACAGATGTGCAAGAATTGTTTTATGATTATAAAAAACGTTATATCTAAAAGGGTGACTTCCGAATTAAATGAATTTATGGATATATTCTAAAAGGGATAAAATCATCGAGGAGCACAAATAGTAAGGTGTTGCTTTATATGAAAACATAACTATAATTGATACTATTTAAGCTGTATCTTCATACGATCAAGGTAAAGAGGTGTATGCGAAATTGTTGTATGTTTAGAAAATTAATATAGATATGCAGACATAATTGTCCATGGTTTTTCGCACACATTACCTTCGAAAATACAAAAATATGTTCTTGCTCGTACTGTGAGCAAGATAGCCTAAACATAAAAATTTTTGTAGGTACGTTAAAGAGAAAAACACATCCAAGCGCACATCTAAAGAGGTATTGGTCCATAAAAAAACATAACCCTAATTTGTACTATTTAGGCTGTCTCTTCTTGGAATAAAGGTTAAGACATATTGGAAAATTACAGTATGTTTCAAAAATTACTTCTGATATGCAGGCATGCTGTTTCACGGTTATTCGTTAACATAACTATCAAAAATTCGAAAATACGATCTATTTTGAACAGGAAGCAGGATAGCCCAAAATTAAAAATTGCTGCGGGTATTATACATGAAAAGAATACATCTAAGCTTGAAAATGGAGAGGTATTAGTTCATGTAAAAACATAACCTTTATTTGTACTATTTTGGATGTATCTTTATGAAATCAAGCTGATCATATCTGGGAAAAAGCGTAGTAGTGGGTCGTGTGCTCAAATCATACCTGGGGATGCTTTTTTCATTTCTCGCTCACTATTTGCACTGTCACAGTACGGTGATTTTTTCATTGTGTGTATGTGTTTTTTCAATTAAATACGGGAATTTTAGTGGAGTTCAATTAAATACGGGAATTTTAGTGGAGATAAGTCGTTAAGACTTGCCTAAAATAGTCCGCGTGAAAAAACATTGATATAATACATGTACATCAAGTTTTCTGCTTGCTTTGCCCGCTAGAACATCTAGAATTCTCAAATTATTAAAAAACATAGTATGTTTAGAAAAGAGTACAAATATTTATATATCGATATGCATAATTTTAAAAAAACAGAACTTTTTTGTAACTTTTTATGCAGCATTGTACATGTTTTTTTTTTGTACTTGCTACTTGATACGTAACACTTACCGATATAAAGTGTGGCTGGCAAATTTGCAAGTTGGCAAGCTTATCACAGAGGGCGCAAGTCCCGTCAATATCAGTTTATCATAGAATTTATAGTATATCGCGACCCAACGCTGGTAAAGTAAAAAAAAGTTTGCTCTTAAGTCGTCTGAATATTGTCGCTGAGGACAAAAAATGATCATTTAGGGCTTCTTTTCTCCCTGCCGTAGATCATGTACTATTTTTCTGCTTCCAAGAAGAGACAGCCTAAATAGTACAAATTAAGGTTATGTTTTTTCATGGACCAATACCTCTTAAGTTGTGTGCTTAGAAGTACTTATTCTCTTTAACGTGCCTACAAAAATGTTTATGCTTAGGCTATCATGCTTCCTGTACGAGCAAGGACATATTTTTGTATTTTTGATGGTTATGTGTGCGAAAAACCATGGACAATCATGTCTGCATATCTATACTGATTTTCTAAACATACTTCAATTTTTCATACACCTCTTTACCTTGATCGTATAGAGATACAGCTCAAATAGTATAAATTAGGGTTATGTTTTCATATAGAGCAACACCTAACTATTTGCGCTCCTCGATGATTTTATCCCTTTTAGAATATATCCATAAATTTATTTAATTCAGACCTTACCCTTTTCGATATGACGTTACTGGGTTACCCAGTACTTTTTCATCGGGCATCGATACGACGATAGATGTATTTTCAATTAAAATCATCAATATTTCCGATAGGAATGCATGGAATGGGGAGCCGACTCTGGTACAGTACGATTTGTTACGAACGAACAGTTTAATCAAAAGCAACCACAGTATTTTACTGTTGTACTTGTAAACGCCAATTAAATGACAATTTTTTTCAATTCAAAACATTATATTAATAACACTCACGGTTAAATATGTTTTGTCCACATTAATTACATCCTCACTGTAACCAATAACCGTGTAAATAAATAATAATAATAATAATAATGTATTTATTTCATTTTTTTTTAATTTCTTGTGTAATACCATGTAACAACAAATAGTTTACCTACCAAAAACCTACTTGGTATTTCACATGACATTACACATGGTTTTTTACATGGCAATAGACGTGAATTTACTTATATTATCCCAGGAAGAATTACAATATCTTTCTCAGTAGGGTACCCACTACACAAAACTAAAAATGTATTACAGTTTCTTAATAGTATTGATTAACACATACAGTTCACTTTAGAAGAACCTAATAATGATAATAGCATTAACTTTTTGGATGTATCGATTACCTGGGACCATTTTAGCAACATTAAAACTAACTTATTTTTAAAACCTACTCACTGTAATACGTACCTGAATTTTTTATCACACTCCCCTATTTCACAAAAATTTGTAGTTGTTTTTTCACTAGTTGACCAAGCAATTAAACTTCCAAATCCCATATTTCATAAAAATAATCTAAAAAAAGTTTCTACTATACTATTAAAAAATAATTAACCTACTGACTTTACATACAAATACACTAAAATTAATTTGAATCAAATTAAGTTTGCTTCCACAGATAATAGCACTAAAGCCAATTATTCCAATTCAAAATCTAATCAGTTTGTTGTATTACCTTTTATAAAGGGAAGTGATTACCTAAAAAAGATTTTTAATAAACTAAATGATGATGGAATCTTTAAGTCTGTATGTCAAAAAAGATTTTTAAATTTTTTGGGTAAAGACAACATTGAGAAGAATGATATATTTAGTTAAGTATATTCATTCAAATGTAATAGCTGTCCTGCGTATTACGTAGGCCGAACTTACCGTAAAGTTTCAGAAAGAACCAAAGAACATGTGAGGGATTGTAAAAATAAAAAGGTGTCTTCTTCCGTTTACATACATATGAGAGGGACTAGAAACACATTTGATTTTATTCCTTTAAAATCTTAGACCGTGAAAGTAATCTAAGCAGATGACTGATTTCAGAAATGGTTTATTTAACCAAATTTAATACTGTTAAGACCATCACAGATACCTAAAAACTAATCTCAATTTTTAAATGTCATATAAAATATCATTTCAAGTAGATTTACATATTATTCTCGTTTACTAAAAGATTTTTTTCTTTTTCTACAGTACTCTCTTACCGATGTGCTTAAATTAAATCTGTATTATTGCCTTACGATAATAGCGTAAGACTTAGCATAACCTCGCATCCTTTTAGAATTATGTATATTACTATATGTACAATTGTTAAACTGTACTCGACCTCGCATTCTTTGTTCAACCTACTAGATTTTGAATACATATGTGTTAGTTTCACTTTGTAATGGAAAATTAAGCAGGTACATTTAATGCTTGAAATTGGACGTTGCTCTCTGAGTATATTATACTATATTGATTGTAAATTTTAATTCAATATGTAAGTAGTCATTGACTTATGATTGTATTCTATAGCGTTTGTTTTATTTGTACTTATTAACAATTTTCATTTTAGTGACTTAATAAGGACTACTTAGTATGTAGTCGAAACGTCGTCGTTTTGCAAATAAATTTGAACAGCATTGCCTTTGATTGTTTCTGATTCATTATTATTGATGATATTGAAAATTTAGTTACATGTAAATCAACACAAACCAGGGTCGCGGAGTAGCACAATTATTAATTTGTTTAAGTTTTTATATTGAGGTACATATTTAAGTTTATTTTTAAACTAATATGAGAATGATTCAATACAAACGAAAATTCGTCGTGTTTTGAAATGGGGCTCATGTAAGGCTATTAATAACTAAAGCCGCAGTGAATATGTCATTAAATCGTATAGCGATGTTAGAATGTTAGAAAATTGTTTGTATACTATAATTTTTTTTTGGCTTATTTTCAGAGTGACACACATACAAAAGTTTCGTAAATGACAATAAATTAAGAAATTTATAGTCATAAGTTTTTTCCAAAATTGTGAGGGGCTCATGCAGCAGTGCATACTGCATTTTATTTTTCGATAATCTTATTATAATTTAACGATTTAAATCTAAATAGATAGGCCGTGAGCACTTTTTAATTTTATGGTTGAGAGTGTTATGCCATTAAAAAGGATTAAACAATGAAAAAGACAACTCCCGCCGTGAGGGACGTCCGGTAGCAAAAATGTTTCGTGTCGCTCCGCACAGTAGAGTCCGCATTTTTGAATCTTAAAATATCTCTCATTGCATTCGTTCCGCAGTGTGTCTTTTCTTATTTGTTTGTGATTTTATATTGGTTTTGTTTGTGGGGTGTTATTATCAGTATTTAGGTCAACCTCGCTAGCTAAGTCAGTCTCTTTATTTGACTGATTAGTTAACTGTAGGTCATTGGCTGTATTCTCTAGATGCTTGTTTTTTGCCGATCTGTATTACTATCAGTTTTCAACGCATCAATTCTAACTCTACCTATCCCTTAAAATCTTAGAGTTTTAGGTCCAGCCGAATCTTTGTTCAAATTTATTTATTAAGTGATCGAGCATTGCGTCAATTTTTTCGTTCAGACCCGAGCCTTCTCTTAGGCGTTCTCGTGTCTGTACCCCATTTAATAAATTGTGTGCGTCCATTCTCTAAATATTTGTTCTCGTGCTAAACGGTTTGCTTTATGCGCTTCGATTTGTCTGTAATCGACATGATTCGGCTGCACTTATACTTGACGTCTCTAATTGCTGTCTCTATTCGCTCGGGGTCTCGACTTTATCTCGCGCATATAGTCTTCTATTTTTAAGTTTTGCTTCCTCGTTGATCTTTTGTAGTTTGCCAACCCGTACACATATTTCCTCTTAGGCCCCGCTTTTCTTTCGCTTACATCCTTTCTCCTCTGCTTTCGCTGCTAAATTTGCCTCCACAAGTTGCCATTCCTAGTGCGTTGTTGCCCCATGTTTATCTCTTGGCACCTCTTCTTCGCCAGATAGTGTGTTACAGATTCCTATTATTATTTTCATTGACTTTTCTTTAAGTTTAGGTGTATTGGAAAATTCTGTGGGTTTTCTATGTAGTGTATTAAGCTGGTGTCTACGAGTCTTACGTTGTAAATTTTATGTTCGTCGTATCAGATGGTGACGGGATTCGCTTTTGTTATCTTACTTTACGCCTTGTACATTAACTCTGATTTTATGGGTTTAACAATCCTGCGATAATTTTTGTTCCAATTTGGTTTATGTTCTTCGTTTTTTTTAATCAGGCCTGTTATTATTACTATTATTATTTATTTATTTTTCTTGAAGTATAAATATAGATTAAAATTAAAACTTGTGTAATTTTGAGTGATCGCAAAAGTATTAGGAAACATCCTGGTTGTTGGGAGAACGGAATTCTGTTCTGCTTGCTAAATTTATTTTTAACGCGATAAGGTAGTTATAGTTTTGATTAGTAACATTTACTCACGTGCACCACTTTTAATACAGTGAGGGTTGAGAAAAAAAAAAAAGGTGTAAGTATATACTGCTATTGTATATTTTTTTCCTGGTCAAAGAAGTTTTTTAGTTATATTAATTCGTCATCTTATCATAGCCTAAATATATATTAATAATAGTTATTATTAGTTTTTTGTAGTTATGTCATTTATGTAAAAAAAATCAAGGGCCTTTTTCCTTAACATTGCCAGGGATTGTGAGATGTTAATGTGTATGTTCATAAAAATTTTCTGTATTTTAATGCACTTTTCATATAGTAGCTATCCAAATTTATAATAGGACTGCACGGGACCGCTTTTTTTTCCTCCAGATATGGATGTCGATCTCCTTAAGCTTCCACTTTTTCCTCTTATGATAGGCATTGGAGTCTGATCTCTGGTATGCTGTTAGCCTTTCTGTTATCCTGGAAGTCTCTCGCTGGCTTGGCTTTACGATGTCCCTTTTTTTCATTACTTCTTTGACCTATTTTTCTTCTTTGGTCACTTGTTTAATAAGAAAAAATTTTTTTTTGGTCACTACACTCACTTTAATTCGCGGTACTGCGCTGTGTGCGCTTTTCAACTGATCCCGCTTTTGACGCCTAATTCTCCTGTTACGTAAGTTTGTTGTCAGTTGAGTTAACACAAAATAAGTACACAGTGAGGACTATTATCTAATTATTATTATGGGTAATGACCGAGAGAAGAGCCAAGGGTAGCGTGGTAACTTGGAGGCACGTCGGCCAGTCTCGAGAGTCCTAAATCTTCTCCTTCTCCTCTACACTCTGACCTGACACAAGAGTGCCGCTTCTACTCTCTTCTGGTCATACGTCCTTATCTGAAGAGCTGTGATGCGTAAGTATTGGTATGCTATGCATACCGTACCCTACACTAACATCACAATGCTAGCTTTGTCGAACAAATTCTAAATTCGTGATTTATATTCAATTAGACCCATGCTTATTGCAGATTTTTCTTTGGTTTGTTATAGTTAACCTTCATTTGTTCTAAAATCTTTGAAATTAGTGCAGCCCTTTTATATTTAGTTTTAATGTAAATGAAATCTATCTTAATCCTTCGGAGAAATAACATTTAATCTACCTATTGCAGTGTGTTTCTTTAAGGATTGCGTTATTTTTATTTTTTTTCTTATAGCAAGAATATAATGTTTTAAAATATTTACGTATTCTAAAATTTGAGAAAAGTTATCGGTTATTTACCTCGAACCATTCTGTAAGTTGTGTTTTGGATTATTTGAAGAAACACTAATTTTATTGATATGTTGTGTCTGTGCATAGCACAGGATCAGTTAAGAGCTAATGTAGGAGTAAAAATTAGAACTCCAAGATAATTATTTTAAGCAACGTTTCGTTGGTCTAAATGCCAAACTCATCAGGCTTACATTATTAGAAACACAAAAAATACAACACATGTCCAACAAACAGAAGGGCCAAATAATGCAACTACTATATATATAATTATAAAAATATCTGTACTATGAATATGATAACACCAAATACGATAACGAACAAGTCTAGTAACATTTAAAAGAAGTATTCTATAAAAGGTATGATAAACAGATCGAATATTAAAATTTTTTAGTATCTATACTCACAGCAGTACTGCTACAAAGATCGCAGCAGACGGACATGGTTGCATTTGAAAACACAGCGGTAAGGTATATAAACGGTGAAAGTTATCAGATCAAAATACGCACAAACAAATAATAGATTTAAATGCAGTTATCGTAACTCACACATGAGAGTTTTGTGAGAATTATTCAAAAATAAAATATCTTCTTTTCTAATAATTGCGTGCGATGTAGAGTTTATGTGTAACATTTCTCAAATCAAACGTTTTTTTCTGTTAGGCTCGTAGTCCAAAATTGTAGCTTCATCAAAATGAAATTTATGATTAAAAACTTTCATTTGTGAGGTAATAACTAAGTCTTTATTGTTGTTTTTTTGGTGCTCATAGAAACGTTTTTTCACTGGTCTTTTTGTCTCGCCCACATACTCCACAGGACCCGAACAGCATTCAAATTTACTTACAAGATTTGATCCATCCAGTTTGTCGTTTTTGTCTTTGCTCAAGGTAATAACACTATTTAGTTTATTTTTAATAGTAGGAAGTAATTAAACATTAAATTTTTTTTAACCATTCTTACAAAAAGTAAAAAAATCAGGGTTGTATGGTATAGAAATATTAATTTTTTTAATTGACATTAAAATTCTCAGAAGTTTTAGTATTGTGTAATTGGCTGAGCCTGGTTTTGATTTATTTTTGTATGAAATTAGAACTATAGTCATTTTCGAACAAGATTCCAAAAACTATTTCAATCTTTTTGTGATGAAATAATTAATCTGACAAGAGAATGGCACGGTCAATTAAATTAAATACGATATTTATTTTTAACGATACGGGATGGTTAAAGTAGAAATTTGTTAGCCTGTTGGAGGCGGTAGGCCTGACAAACCAGTTGGTAACAAATTTAACATCCCTTTGCACGATGGTAACATAAAAAAAATTAATACAGTTGTTAGATTGTAATTTGCATGTGACTTTCAGATGCTTGTCCGGATCATTAAATGTACTTAAAACGAACTCAACATGATTTTTATGTGCGAAAATAGATGTGTCGTGAACATAGCGCTTATAAAACAAAGAGACACAATTATGATTATCTTTCAGTTGACGTAGGGCCTTTGTCTCGAGGGGTCCAAGTACCAGATTAGCAAATAAAGGACAGACAGGAGAGCTCATTCGGCTGCTTAATATCCGATTTTAATATTGATTTTTAAAACTTACGTATACATTGTTTAAAATAAATTTCGTACACTCTTTAATTTCATTAAATAGAATTTTTAACAGTGTGTGAATATGTATGTATCTTTCATCCAAACTTTTAATGACAGCTTCTAAAGGGATGTTTGTAAAAAGTGAGACTACATCCGGTAAAATGATGATGTAGTCTTCAGGAACTTGCAAATTTTTAATACGTTTAATGAACTCAATACTATTGTAAAGGTTGGAACTCGGTTTTATAACTATTTGAGAAAGTATTTTGTAAGTGATCGAAGCTGGGAAAAGTATAGGAGAATAGATGGACGAAATGATGGGACGAAAAGAGAGAGAAGGTTTGTGTATCTTTAGTAACCTATAACATCTAGAAAGCTGTGTTCCGATTTGTGCCAATTGATTTTTTTTATATCTAAATTGCAATAACTCGTTGTCATTTAGGTTAAACAATATTTTATACACCTCAGACTGCAATTTATTAAGTTGATTTCTATTTATAATACTGTAAGTAGTCGTGTCACTTAGCATATCATTCATTTGTTTGATGTAAGTAATCCTGTCTATACAGACCTTCACGTTACCTTTGTCGGATCGTATAAACATAATATCCTTGTTGTCTTTAAGAGAAGTTTTCGTGGATTTCAGATTATGTTTGTGAGAATAGTCAATTTATTTTGCATAAGATTTTTTACTATTAAAATACTTTGACTTTTGCGTGATTATAGTTATAATTCTGTTTTTATGGTCATCATGTATATTGATAATTCTTAAGCTGAATTCTACATTTTTAATAGTATCAATAATATTTGATTTTAAGACGGATTCTGTTTTAACTGCGAAATTAGCTCCCAGAGCTACACGCTTAATAACGTTTTCTGGAACGTCACGATCTGCGAGATTCTTGAGAAACTTATTCTTGTTGCTCATATTAATATTACATTAAAAGTGTCTTTCTTCTATTATATCTAGTTTGCAGTTAAACTTCTTGGCCTTGTTATAACTTTGGGCAAAGAAAACATTAACAAATTGAATAGATAAAATGTTGTGTATAAATTTAAGTGCTGTTCGTGTCCTGTTGAGTACGTGGGTGAGACAAAAAGACCAGTAAAAAAGCGTCTGTACAAGCACCAAAAAAGTGACAATAAGGACGTTAATTATTACCTTACACACATAAGTTTTCAATCATAAATTTAACTTTGATCACATTACAATTTTGTACAACAAGCGTAACAGACAAAAACGTTTGATTTCAGAAACGTTACACATAAACTCTACATCGCACACACTCAATAGAAAAGAAGATACTTTGTTATTAATTATTACTCAAAAACTCTTATGTAAGAGTTACGTTAACTGCGTATAAATGAATCATTCGTTCGTTTGTATTTTGATCTGTTAACTTTTACCGTTTATATACCTTGCCGCTGTGTTTTAAAATGTAACCACTTCAGTCTGCTGCGATCTTAGTAACAGTATTGTTGTAAGTATAGATACTATAAAATCTTTATACTTGAACTATTCATCATACCCTTTGTCAAATATTTCTTTTAAATGTTACTAGCCTTGTTCGGTATCATATTTACTGTTATCATATTTATAGTATGGTTATTTATATGGACATTCATATTGTAGTATTCCAACAGATTAAGTACTTCAATGGACGACAACTGATCACATCAATGCAGAGATTACAATGAGTAAACAAGAACCTAGTCAATTTTAAGGGCCAACATACGTTTTTAAGAAGTTGCAGAGGGCAAGAATATCTTTCCAGACATATAGAAGACCTACAGAGGTATTTAACAAAAACCATAACTTTCTACAATAATTTATCAAAAGAATAGTTCAACAAATACGTCTTTTTATTATTCAGATGCTTGCTTAATATTGAAATCGATGATTGCTATTCTCACATCAAAAAATTTAATGATCTAATAAATAATATAAGGCATGAGATAAACACTCTGTACACGAATAATTATCTAGTAAATAGTTTTATGACAAGCTCATACTACAACTCCAAATAAAAAAATTAAAAAAAGACATTGCTAAGAAGTTCCACTACTAACTGGATATAATAGAAAAAAGATACTCTCGCCGCAATTTAAATATGACCAGCAAGAATGAATTTTTTAAGAATCTTACAGATCGTTACGTACCAGAAAACGTTATTAAGTGAGTAGCCCTGAGACCAAGTTTAGCGTTAAGACACTATCCTCCTTTAAATATAATATTATTGATACAAATAAGATGTAGAATTTAGTATACAAAATAGCAAAATAAATGATAAACACAAAAACAGAATTAGAACTAAAATTACGCAAAATTCAA
The DNA here is from genome assembly GCA_030522625.1 of Copidosoma aretas. Taxonomy (NCBI): domain Eukaryota; kingdom Metazoa; phylum Arthropoda; class Insecta; order Hymenoptera; family Encyrtidae; genus Copidosoma; species Copidosoma aretas. The sequence goes on from JAPYYV010010071.1 coordinate 10,856, forward strand.
AGTATCATAATGGCAAATCTTATGTAAACAAAATTGATTGTTCTCACAAACGTAATCTAAAATCCACGAAAACTTCTCTTAAAGATAACAAAGATATTATGTTTATGGGATCCGACAAAGGTAACGTGACGGTCTGTATAGACAGAATTACTTACATCGAACAAATGAATGATTTGCTAAGCAACACTACTACTTACAATATTATATACAAACAAATCCACTTAATAAATTGCAGTCTAAAGTGTATAAAACATTGACTAACCTAAATTTCAACCAGTTGTTGCAATTTAAATGTCACAAAAATAAGTTGACACAAACCAGCACAAAGCTGTCTAGATGTTACGGGTTACAAAAGATACACAAACCTTCTCATTCTTTTAGTCCAATCGTTTCGTCCATCAATTTTAATACACACTTAGTAACCTCTATCGTATACAAGACACTTTGTAAAATCGTTATAAAACCAAGATCTGACTTTAACAATAGTATTGAGTTTATTGAACATATTTGAAATTTGCAAGTTTCCGAAGACTACGTTTTTATTTCACTGGACGTAGTTTTATTTTTTACAAACATCTCTTTAGAAGCTGTCATTAAAAGTTTGGATGAAAGATACATGCATATTCACAACCTCTCAAAAATTCCACTCAATGAGATTATAGAGTGTACGAAATTTCTTTTTATCAATGTATTTATCACTTTCAATCAACAATGATTTGAACAGATATTTCAAAGCCCAATGGGCCATTCTGTCTCTCCTATATTTGCTAATCTAGTACTTCAAGAACTCGAGATATAGGCCCTACGTCAACTAAAAGATAATCATAATAGTATTCCTTTGTTTTATAAGTGCTATGTTGTCGACAGATGTTTTTTCGTACATAAAAAACATCTTCAGTTAGTTTTAAGTTCTTTTAATGAACAGGACGAACATCTGAAATTACCATGCAAATTACAATCTAACAACTGTATTAATTTTCTTGATGTTACCATCGTGCAAAGGGATGGTAAATTTGTTACTAACTAGTTTGTCAAGACCACCGCCTCCAACAGGCTAACAAATCTTCACTCTAACCATCCCTTATGGTTGGAAGAAGAAAGATCCTTTATATAAGAATTATCGGAGACAAATTCAATTAATCATACAAAATTGGAGAAAAAAATATAGTGGTATATTAAAAAGTAGAGGATGTAAAAACGATTAGACTTAAGAGCAACGAAGCAAAATAACCTTGAGAAAATCAAAGGTAATTTTACAAAGTAAAGAAAGACTTTCGTCAATCAGGAAATACAGAAAAGATATATGGTAATTGATAGCTCTATCATCCCTTAATTATAAACAAAATAAAGAATAAAAAAGAACGAAAAAAATATGTATCAAACAGAAAAACCGTAATGTGAGTTAAAAAGTTGTTAAGTGATAGACTGTAGCAGAGATTAGTAGAGAGTTAGTTAAATTAGTTGACTAACTGCAATGCTACCAGGCACGTCAACTTTTTAAGCCACTGATTTCATTGCCATGGCAAGCCACCAAACCAGGCACACATCTTACTCGACAAGAGAATACGTCACGAAAGGGGTGGAGCCAAAGTGTGTGCCTGTGAGTGCGAGAGAGAGGATTAGACATGTGCACGTTGGTATACATGGTGCTAAAGGAGTGGAGGGGAAATGTATAGAGACGCTGTGTGTGCCTGCGGGTCTGAGCGGAGCAAAACCAACATAATGTGCACATGTGCAGGCGATGATTGCGATGTATTTCTTTTACTATATGCATAGAACTCTTCAACTTATATCATATATAACTGACACGCTGTTACACGATATTGTACGCATCAACCTGTAGAGAACAATTAATAATCTCTTTTTATCTAGTTAGTAATGAACTAGCTACAGCCTAAGCGCTGGGGGTTTCAAGTGATCCTATGCCACTTTGATACATTGGAGATTTGATGAATTGTTAGTCCAGGTGGTTGGTACGAAATATCTCATTGAAGTTTTTTGCGGTCCGAGGTTTGAATCTCGCATGGCTCGATTTTTTTTTTGCAATCTATTAGTCTATCTAAATTTTTTAAAATAATTTTACTATTTTTAATTCATTAAGTTCAATGTTTGCGTAAAAATGTGTAAGTTCATGAAGTTTCATAAATATCTGAACCATTATCAAGGTACAGACAGTACTACCTTGAATACATACAGGAGTTTGTATCAAAAAATTTTTTTTTCTTTCAAGTGCAGCCCTGCATAATCGATAAAATTTTTTTTCTAAATATACTTATATAGGATTTGCTCCTCTAATATTGTTAATTAAAAAACATGGGATATTTGACGTTTTTCAATTCAAGATTTCAAATAACAATAATAAATTGCTGAACAATTTTTTCCACAAAAATCGATATTTATACTGTTGGTAGGAAAAATGAGTACGCTGACGAAAGACCATGATTTGCACGATATTGTGCCTTTATTCGTTGCTCTCTTTAAAATACAAAAAACTCAGAGCCTTAAGAGTCGCTTACGGCTTCTTAAGTGAGTTATATATAACACATAGCATCTACTCATCGTGAAAGGAAGGTGGCGCGCGCCTCGCCGCACCGTGGGACGAAACGGGTTTTTTTTTCCGGAAATAAAATATCTCCAAAACGAATTAACCAATCTTCATGATTTTTATTTGAGCTTACAGCTTATTTAACACAGAATATGGAAAAAGTGGTCCGGATTCCAAAAATTCCCTTCAGGGGGTGAAAACAACCTTTAAAGTAGATGAAATTAGAAAAAAATTATTTAAAACTGACATTTTTTACTATAATTGTTCTACATCTCCAGAAATTCATTAAAGAGACAAAATGTCTGTTACAGTTCACACAGTGGATGGTTTAGGTATGTTGTAGAGGGTTAAGACCACCCTTAGACTTGTCAAAATTTGAAAAAATTTATTAAAAATTGACGTTTTTTACTATAATCGTTGAAAATCTTTAGAAATTCATTATAGAGACAAAAAGTGTGTTACAGTACAC
>JAPYYV010010072.1:0-28501 GCA_030522625.1 Copidosoma aretas
CCCCCCACCCCCTCGTTCCTGCAGCGCGTCCCGGCACTTTTATCGTACATATGGTACGCGAAAAATCTCGACCAGCCCTCGGTCATTGTACTTATACAATAATACACAGTCGCGACTTTGAAGACGCTTTCCAGCGTTCGCACGTGTGATAGCTATATACAGGCATCACACAGGATGGCTTTCTCATCGCTTTTGTTCGGGGGCCGCTGTATGACGCCTCGCCGGTATCGCTCACTGTCACTTTCCGCGGATCGCGCACTTTGTCCGGCGGCGGGTGTAGGTTGTAAAACACTCGCCGAGCGGGACGCGTGTATTTATGTATGTGTACGAACTTTATGGCCCCCTTCGCTCGACGATAAAAGTATATGCGAACACAGTGGATGCTGTTGTTGTGGAAGTTATGGATGATTATTTTCGTATTGGTTCTTTACTTATTGCGTATCCACTGCACGCTCGTCCGTGCGGGGAGAAAACGGGGGATTTGTAATCCACGGGTGTGGTGTGTGTGGGTACCGCGCACTCCTTGTACACATATATTTTGATATTGGTGCATTGAACATTGTACATGTGATACATGCATTTATGATCGTATATTATACATAATTATATAGCACACAGAAATATACAGCGGAAACAGCAAGCAGGGGGGGGGAGGGGCGAGGAGGTTGTTGGCGGAGGACTACTGCACGCGCTTGTGCAACGAGAGCACGAGGAATTTAAACGAAGGCGAAAAAAAAAGAAAGTAAGAAATGACCATCGCCGTCGTGAACGACAATAATTACGACGCACTTGAAACGAAAATGATGATCGATACAGCGGAGAAGGGAATTCCCGACGCCGAACTTGAAGAGAAAAGAAAAAAAAAAAAAAAAAAAAAAACTGTATAATATACGACCGCACGCGTAAGAGACCCGCGCAGGGAAACGAAGGACAGATAAAGGGTGCGCGAATCTCGAGCAGGAAATGAAAGGATATTAAACGGGCGCGCGCGCGCGCGCGCTAAATCGGCATGTAGCGTGCGAAATCGGTATCGTACACTGTACATTGTATATACATTACGTATCTATATGTACGTACAAACACTGGCACTGCACTGCACTCCCTTCCGCCTCGGGGCCGTTACAATAAAATCCATCGCCGTCGATCCACACGTATATACACAATATACGCGTTACACTTTTTCCCGAGATCGATGGATCATCGTCCCGTGAAACTATGGAGGTTCTTACCGATCTTCGAGTGAAAATGACCCCCCTCCCCCTTTCAAAAAAGGGAAAAAAATACCGATCGAAGCGCTTGCATTACGTGATACGCGCGCACGGCAGGAGCAGCAGAAAAACAACACCCGCGGGGAGAAAGTAACCTTAGCACTCGCGAGTGCACTTACCGCGGCGCACACACGCGGCGAGCGAAGGGGGGAAAAAAAAAAAAAGAAGATGCCCGTCCGGTAAGTACGGCAAAGACGACGACGACGACGACGACGCCGACGACAGCGTTGGGCGCAAAGAAGGAAGATGATATTATGCTTTCGCGCGCTCGCGGACCGATGAGGGAGGAAGAGAGAAAGAAAGACAAAAAAAAGACAGTAGCGTGAACGTGTAATAGCAGCGCACAGTACTCACCGGGCGCATGATGCTGTCTGTGGCTGGCGCGTCCGCTGCTCCTCGCTTTTACCCGACGACTGTACTTCCGCGGGCTCCTCCGCGGCGTCGGCAGTCCACCGGCAGGTATGTACCACACAGTGCACAAGAAGGCTGGGTTATGATACACCGCACGACGAGAGCCTGCCTCTGCGCGCCGCGCTCTCTCTTTCCCATCGCGCGTATGGACCCCGGAGGGGAAGGGGGCACGCCAAAAAACACCTTTCGTTCTTTCTCCTGGATACTTGTGACGGGTGCGGGGCCGTAGAGGTGGCTGCTCCTCCCTATATCTCTTCTGTCCTCGTCTTGTTACTGTGCCTCCAGCCGCGGGCGGAAGGTGTGCCAAACAGATAGTTCCGGGGGGGCTTTAGAAATTTCTGATGGTTTTGCTGCAGGTGGGGTCGTGCGTTTTGATGCTGCCGTTGACACTGTTCGGTTGGTATATAGGGGTCGTGCATAATTTACGTAAACACCTTTGGGAGGGAGGGGTACGTTGTTTGTTTACTATTGATTAAGTTTGGGAGGGGGTATTCGAGCAATTTACGTAATCAAATTCCAGCAGCAACTATACGAGAAATGTACAAAATCATGGAAAACAAATCCATCCTGGTCAAAGAGTGAAAAGTGCTCCTGAAAACACTCCTGCGCGTATAATTAATCTTCCGCGAAGACGAGGTATCGTGGATACTTTTATAACAAGGACGATGAACGAGATGCTGAATGGCTTGCTATCGAGCAATTAATTGATATGGACGTCAGGGAATCTCATGAAGATATTGAACTTTCACGTAAAAAAAAAAAAAAAAAAAAAAAAAAAAAATCGGGCGGCCCCCCCCCCGCCCCGGGGGGGAGCAGCCGTGCCCCGCCGCCCCGCCCCCGCCCGACTCGCAGCCGCGTGTGTAATTATGATTGCACGATCGTCGCGAGACCCGCGATCCGATCATAGCGCGCGTGATGCGTGTGATGCGCCTCCGCGCGCGGAGAGAGAAACGTCACCATATCGCTCCGACTTGTATTACGCGCACACGCGATCATCGCTGCAATCTCCGTAAGATACATGGGTAAATATACAAGTGCGATATCGACGAGTTCAAGTGCTTTATTATGGATAAACGCGCGTGCTTCTATACGGTCGCGGAACGCGTATGTATTACGAACAGAAAATTAAGGCGTTCTATACTGCCACGAACACGTGTAAGATCGGCGATTCTCTCGCCTCCTGGTAATATGATCGTTGTGTGTACGCTTGTAAGGATGTACTCGTGTTTGCAGCGACGCCGCGAACAACGGTGTAATACGAGTATGTACGTGGGCGTGTGATGTCCATTATTATTATTATTATTATTATTATTATCACCATTATACGTATGTAGGTGCGACGTATACGTTGTACGCAGGATGCGTGTAATAGAAATAATAAACTGTACACGGCACACGTTGCGAGAGTACAGCACGGGGAAAGGAGAAAAGGTGTGTTGTATACGGAATGATGTATGTGTGTGTGTGTGTGTGTGTGTGTGTGTGTGTGTGTGTGTGTGTGTGTGTGTGTGTGTGTGTGAAAAGAAGAGAGATCTCGGGAGGGAACAGCTATTGTACGCGCGCCGTTAAGGATCCTCGACGACGTCTACTCGATCCATCGATCGATCGTCGGACGGATGGGAATCGTCAAATTGAGACGCGCGAGCCGGCACTGGATCGACTGACTTCTCTCTGTACCGCGATCGGCTTGTTATACGACGGCATGCCGATGTTGCAATACGTATCTACTGTATGTAAGTATAAGTACAGCTGAGTTTACAGTTTGTACAGCCAGCGTTCGCGGATGGATGGATGGACGGGACACGAATCGATTCATCCGGTTCGAGCCGATCGATCGCTCATTGTTAGCCGGCCACGGTACCATCTCCGGACCATCATCATCGCCGTCATCTCCCCGCGTTGGCTATCGGTGATGGTTATGCACAATGCATAATGCACTACCTTTCGCCATTGAATTATACACTTGCCGTCTCGGCTCATAATATATTACATACAGTACACCCGCATGCACTCGATGATCATGATTATGATGATGATGATGATGATCACCCATCCTACGCCTACGCAAGTGTATATATACCTGTATGCTCGGATGCAGCAAACAATCGGGCAATATCGCAGTCCTGTATAGGTGTATCGATGGAAGGATATCGCGTGGTACATATATATATATATATATATATATTACGTTCACGCGCGTCAGCACGGACGGATGCACAATAATTGGACACGGGCCGCGCGTCAATAATCCGTGAATATATACTCGATATACCCAATAGACACGATCGCGATGCACCCAACGCCGTTCGATTCTCCCCTTTTGGCACCGCAGCCATCCTCAACGGCTTTCGGCCGCCTCCTTTGCGCAACAGAAATTTCAACTTTCAACCGTTCATCTTTCTCCCCCTGTCTCTTTCTTTTTGCGAAATTTCGAATTACGTCAGCTGGTATTTTTTTTAAGGGGCTAGGGGGGGGGGGGGGGTAAAAATGTATGTACATACCCCGATCGTGATCGATTTTTGCAGCTACCACGGCTATGCTGATCCGATGATTGCAGTCGCGCGTCTCGCGGAATATGCGATTATACATAGTACACGATGATCCGATGGCGCGCGGCGCGTGCGTCGTTATGTACGATCGTTTTTGGTTTGCACCGGCTTCGAAGGATCGTTCCTCTCCACGCGAGGTGGTTTTGACGTATTTCGTTCATCCAGCGGATCATCGCAGCTGCCCAATTACCACGTATTGCCATTGTTGAAACGATTCCCAAAGCTCCAAGGCGTTGACCCAAGTCCGCTTGTTCCATTGATGTTGCCCGGAGGAAATTGGAAGGACTTTTGCTCGAAGCAGGGAAAATATACTAGGCGTCTCTCGGCTGCAATCGTCTCGTATTTTTTCAAGGTCAGTTGTTTACCAACGCGATTGTCCGCGCCGGCTTTTGAGCGTTGTAAAAAGCTCTCTCCGTCTTTCGCGCCCTTGTATGCCCGAGCCTGCAAACGAGCTCGGCTTTGGTACAGACAACCAGCTGGTATATTCCTGGAAAATACTGAAAACTCGGGTGATTGATCTCTATTATATAAAGATAGAGGGATGAACAAAGAACTGGGAATAGACGCCGATCAGTCGATGTTTGCCGATTCTCAACGCTAGAGGATCCAACGAAAACATACTCCCCGCAAACGCAAAAAAAAAAGCTTGGTGGGTATCGATTAATGACGAGCCTTTACGCAAAAAAATGTATTTTTCCGTTTTGGCTTCTTCATGTTATCCATCGTATGGTGCTCGCATGTTCTAAGGGTGATGAACTATAGGGTGCTGACTCCGCCGTCGCGCACGTTCCGCGATTCTGCCCGAGTTGCAAAGGAAAACGAGGATCGCTGGTGAGGGATGATGAATAAATAAGCGGTTGAAAAAAAAAGAAAAAAAGATCCTAAGACCCACGAAAAATCACGCGTGAGCTGTCGGAGACGGCATGAATGCAAATAATTCCGTCGTTAAATTTTCAGTGGGTAGGTCTCTAATACCGCGCGTTTCATTCGTAGGAAAAAAAAAAAACAAAAAAACAACACACGCGTTTGACTTTCACGGCGTGCCATACCGGTGGAGATAAATCATATTTTACGTCACTAAAAGCTGGACTGCTCCTTCTCGCCCGTACGTTGTTCGAGCCACGCGAATATTATTGCCGATTCGGCCATCTGGTAAACGCGTGTGTTTCTCCAAAAAAGAAAGTATCTTCTCGGACAAACTAGAAAACACTGACCGCCGGTTTATTATTACAACGTATTAATTAAGTCTCGCGAGCTGCACGATTATTGAAGAACAGGATATTTGTATTAACGCGTTGTGATTTATTTTTATATTCCACTTTTGGTAGTAGATACCCGTTAATGCAAAATCCTGAATACGGCGAATGAAAAGTGAAGGAAATTACAACGATCGTCGAGAAATCATACACTATTATTCAAATTTATCGAGCTGGTCTCGCTCGATGGGAGGAATATCGGCGTGATTTATTGATCGGGGCTCACCTAAACTTTCGAATTAATAAAATGTCATTGATTCTTTAAATGCACTACTGACTCTGTGTATCTTTAAGAAATACGTCTAAATGTTAATTTTAATTGTTGAGATATCGTATACGGCGAATCATTAAGCAAATAGTTATTGTCGCGGGACTAAAACATTTTCTTTTTTTTTTTTTTATGATGACTACGAGTATATAATAACAATAAATACAGGAACATCTCATATTCGACAACCTTACGAGAATTGAGGACACTTTATGAAAAAAAGTATGCATTCATTGAAATATGATTAAAAGGGTATCATTTAGAAATCAATATCAGAATATAGGATGGAAAAAAAGATTAATCAGCCACGCAAACATCATAAATCACATCAGATTGGGGTAAGGCAAATGTAAAAAAAAAAAAAGCATGCACGCGCGTCTGTTACGTAAATATCGAACTTTCGGTCGGTTCTGCTCTCGCATACTGCGTACGCGACTACACGCACAAAAACCTTCTTTCGTTGCCATTTTAAAAATTACAACCACCGCCGCCCCAAACATCCCATTTTGCATTTCGTTTATTTACATGCGAGATACGCCGCTTGGACTTGTACATTTTTTTTTTTTTTTTATGCCTAAAAACATGACACAACAGGGAAAAAACTTACCTGAGATTAAAACGCGCGGTTTCACGATATGGGTGTATGTAATATGTCCTGCAAACGTTACACGTCATCCATCTGATTTCTCACAGGATAATCGATTTTGAGTCAAACGGAAGGACGCTCCCGACCATTTTTGGGTTTCCACGCCACCGAACGATGTTAATTTCTTGCATTTATAAATCAATATCCTTCTGTACGGAAGAAAAAAAAAAAAAAATCAGACACCCGAACAAAGTTGCGGAATCTTGCAGTTGTGTGATTGCATACTTTTGTAGAAAATGAACGGTCGCAAGAGTCACTTGACATCCATATGCACATGCATTTGCTGAAAGTATGCGCTGAAAGTGAAAAAAATTTAACGATGACTGACAACACCGAATGAATTTCCATATAATAACCAAAGTATCCTAATATACTGCACTCACTCGAAAACTTTTCTCCGACTGCTAATTACGAGGATACACATTGCAACTAAAAAGCCTGGCATGCGTGTACAATATACTCAGCTTACGTGTACAATATACGCATTAGCGACCGGCCGTTGTCAAATCACATAGATTTTTCCGCGGTACTTGTTAGTCCGGCCGCGCTGCCGAGAACGAAAGTTCCGAACGTCCGCGAGGCGTGTATATCTCTACTGCAGCGCAAACACACATTACGCGCGCGCATATACATAAGTACGCATTCTTCGGAGGAAAAAGAAATTGTTTGCGCGACGCGAGCGAGCGTACTCGGCGTTTTTACGATATTTCGGTGAAATACACCGCGCCTCGCGGTTTCACCGCAAGCACAACGTTTCCACAACAATATCACAACCGATCAGCGTGTAGTCTCTGTTTCTCCTTTTTACGGTGGAATATGGACAAGCCACAACATAATGTTGTACGCGCGCAAAAGTATTTAGAAGTATGTCCGCAAAGTTTTATCAAGGTTCAGCGCGCAAGTGTGTGTGTATAATACACACCATGCGCGCGCGAGCTTTTTGATGGATCGATTTTAAATCGACTTTCTAAAATGTATCTTGCGATTCATATTGCGGTGTGAAAAGTCGTATGGTCGCTTCGTCACTTTCGAGGGCTGAGCGGGGGAGCATCGGTGACACGGAATGATGAACTTTTTTTCCTTGCATCTCGCGCGTGTGTGTATAATTTATTAAACGGGCAGAATCATGAATTATTGCGTTTGAGTAATCGATCGGATCGAGTATAAGTAGCTTATATGTACGAACAATCATCATCACCTATGCAACGTGCATATAATGCGATGTGCGAACGCGCGAGACCGCAAAACAACGCTGCACCCCACACGCACCCCATATTTGCCCAACGCGCGCTGCGGTGACGCGGTGCGTTTAATCCTCGAGCAAACGCGGTGATTAAAACGCGCGCGGCCGCAAATAAAAAGTCCGAAATATACACACAGCTCCGCTGATGCACTTGTATTTGCTCGCAGGATAGGTGCGTGTGTACAGATGCAATAAGGTGTATAATGATCCGACGTGAGTGAGCATTTTATTGAGCAAAGACGCTCGCAGGATTATTTGGGTAAGTAGTTGCATGAGTGCAGGGTATGCCCAAAGTATAATCAACTCCTACCAACGTACGGGTATACGAATACGCGATACACGCGCACGCGGCGCCAGCGTTATTTTCTCTAAATCGCATTAACATTTAACGCAGCGGGACTCGAGCGGGAGACGCGCCGCTTCCACGTACAAGTACACGCGGCTGCAGCTGCTTCATTTTAATGAGCCGCGAGAGCTCGGTTTTCTTCTGCGGTCAGTTTCGCCATTATGTCATTTGCTAGAAAGTTTTTCTCCCCCTGCAGCAGCAGCATCCGGCCATTCCCATCTCGCGGGAAAAATTGCGTTTGGAGCTCGTGTGCTTTTGTTGAATAAAGAGACCGTTTAATCGCGAGTCGTCATCCATGGGATACTCGTTCATGGGACGAAAAAAAAAAAAAACGACGAGGACGCGCCGGGGATTGCGAAACTCGAGATGATTTTTCGAGCGATATGTTGATTGTATACAGCCGGTGTATAACGCTTACTCGTGCATGAATAAGATGACATTTCGATCATATTTCTCGTTTCTTCTTTCCGCTGCGTATTTTTTTATATCGTACACTGGTATGTGTGTGTATAAGCATGCGATTCATTGCTAGTATGTACAGCACTTTTATCAAATTGATTCTCGACCGAATGAGCTGCAGATTTGTTCTCACGATCGTGCGGCATACTTACTTACTTACTTGCGGGAATAAAGAAAAATGGACCGCAAAAAAAAAAAAAAAAAAAAAGTCACGAATCGGAGTAGGCATTTGTGAAAGGCTATTAAAAATATGAGTACCGCTTCTATTACAAAGGGGACGCTATTATAATAGATGTCGGTTTTAATCTTTGAAGTGAGGGGAAAAGAAAAAGACTGTTTATGAGCAGGCGAATGAAACGTTTAACAATAATCCTACTCTATTATATATTATCCATAATACTTAAAATAACTGTACACACTAAGATCTCCGAGGTGACGTATTGTAAAACTTTTGATGAAAAGAAGCACGAGTCAGTTTGATACTGACCGGTCGGCTAAAACAGTAATAAAAGGTTTTATTTCAGCTCTTCAATTTTATTGCGTCTTTTATTGATCAAAACGGATTGAGTTGTGAGAAAACTAACCAATCTTTGTTCGTACATAGTTTTTTTTTTTTTTTTTGTGCATTGAAAATAAAAGAGTCAGTTTCATTAGTCGTACAGACGTCAAAAACATCAGACCCATCGGTTTAGTTGGTTAAAAACTACCCTCACGTCTCATAATTAATTGAGTTAGCTCAATAAAATTACAAAAAAAAATGTTGCCCTGTGACTTTGGGCGGTAAAAAATCTCAAGGTTTTAAAATCGCAATTCATTTTTGAACCGGATTGTTTACCCCGAGTTAATTTATAGGTTTATATTTCTTGAACAATAGCCATGAATAGGGCAGGATACAGATATGACGTTTGAATTGGCTCGGGATAAATCTCATCAACACGCGACAAGAATCAAACAAGATACGCTGAAAGCCTTTTGGATGATGCCATCATCGATGGGCCGCAGCACGAGCGATAAGTAAAATGAAAATGAGAAGGAGTAAGAAAATTATTCAGAAAAGCAAAAAATGCTTACCGGTAATGAGTAGCCTGAAATCTATCTGACAATCTGACAAGCATCAGTCATTTTCTTAGGTCATTTTACTCACGCAGCACGGCAGCAGACAGCACCGAGACGGCGCGTACTTATTTTATCGCATATTTTATATACTTTTAGCTTGTGGCTGCAGGTATACGTACAGTGTAGTAGAATCATGGCGGCTGCTCAACTGGCTAGATATCGTTTTGGTTCGGTGCTGCGATTTTCCGACCGAGAGTTTGTGCGCTGAAGCCGGCAAGTGCAATTTTCAACGAGCAAAAATGGTGAGTCCCTGAAGAAGACTTTCCGCGCGTCCGGCTGTTTCCCCTGGATCCCAAAGTGGTATAGTTTGCTACTGGATGGACATAACATAACCTGCCCGATTGTTATTTATATTGCATCAGCAGGAAAACGGACGGAATATGGTTTGTTTGTTTTTTTGTCTCATGTGTTTTGTCATCATTACGATCGCGATTGCTAGCAGCTGATGGCTTTTGTTCTTTAAAGCACCGCGTGGGTGGAGTTGTACTTAAGTTGTAGGGTTTAGAATTTTTTTTTTTTTTCACAGTAAATCTTGTGCGTGCCGCACAATATTACGACGTAGTTGATTGCATGTACGTGTAGTAATATATTCTTTATCTATTGAAAGTCAAAGGCAATGTCATTGCATCATTGTTTTTCTTGATTTATTTCAATTGTTTCAACGGAACAATTTTATCAAGATAATTTTAGTTTTAATGCAGTCGTTTTAATATTTTTCTTTGTATTCTTCTTAATCCATTTTGTACTCTAGTATTCTTTTGCCTTAATATTTTACTGTTTTCAGAGTTGCTCTGGTGAGTCCAGCAGTGATGGAGGTGGAGATGAAGATCAAGATTATTTGGACCCATTGAAGTCTTTCAGAGAGCAATGGCAAAGAGAACTAGAAATCTCTCCCAAGCATACAAAACACCCTCAAACAAGTGTTCAAGAGGATAATAATCGTGCAGAGACACATGTGGAAGGATCAGACGATCAAAGTGTTGAAGCTAAAGTGAAGACAATTTTTCCTATGAATTTTACATACGTTAATGATTTATATTACATGATGGTATGCTATTTTTTGGCAGGCAAAGAGTTTTTTTTTGCAAGGCGTTAAAAATGAGCAGTCGGGAAAACTCTACGAAGCTATACAATTTTACAAAAAAGCTGTCCAACTTGTACCAGATATAGAATTTCGTTTTTATGAGTCAACCAAATCGAAATTTTATGAAAAAATTGATCAGGAAGAGGTAGAAGTCAATTTCGATGATAGAGTTGTCGAAATCAAAGAAACAGATCAACATGACGATGACGACGTCAATGATGGTGATATTTTAATAGAATTATCTAGGGTCGTTCAGAGGAATGGTTACGTGTGCTGTCCAAAATACGAGCAAAACGTAAAAATACAGCAATAACAATAACGCATCAATATAATCTACATTTAAACATTTTTGGGCAATTTCTACAAAATTTTTACAGGTTACACACATTTCATCTCTGCCCATGGAAATCATTATATACATTTTAAGATGGGTGGTATCGTCAGAGTTGGATATCAGAAGCTTGGAGATGATTTCAGGAGTCTGCCGAGGGTTGTATGTTTGCGCCCGTGACACAGAAATATGGAGAGCAGCTTGCGTTCGTGTATGGGGTGTTAACTGTGGAAGATATGAATCAAAGTACAATTCATGGCGCGATATGTACATGCAACGACCAAGATTGCGTTTTAATGGTTGTTACATAAGCAAGACCACTTATATTAGACCTGGAGAAAATAGCTTTCAAGATCAGTATTACAAACCTTGGCATTTCGTTGAATATTTTCGATACTTAAGGTATAATACTTTGCGACACTAAAATTAGTTGATTTTTGTTGCCTAAGTTGATAAATGTTTGTAGATTTTTTCCTGAAGGTAGAGTCTTGATGCTTACCTCGACTGATGATGCACAGTCATGTGTTAGTTCCTTGAAAAGTCGCAATCCTCGCAATACCTCTGTGTTGGTCGGACACTATAGGCTGCGTGACAACTGCGTCACTCTTGTTTTAAAACGTCAGGAGGTCAAAATCAATAATGTAAATTTCAATAATCGGAGGCGCAAACGCAATGAACTGTTGCATGATAGTGGTGAACAAACATTTAACATTGTAAGTTGCATATTTAAAATGTTAAGGGGCAATGATCTATGGTGCAAAAATTTTTTTCAGGAATTTGAAATCCAAAATTATCGTAAACGTCCAAATTCACAGCTTACTTGGTTGTGCTACATGATTTACACAAAATACATCAATGGGCAAGAAATACCGACAAACTTGAGTCTTGGAGGACGATATCCGTCATTTCATTTCAGTCGAGTCAAAAGTTACACTCAAGAAAGTGAATTTCCTCTGCAATAGTTTTTTCAAAATCTTGTGAAGTATTTGCAATTACTGGATGATTTTAGCATAATTGTAAATATTCATATACAAATGATTTAAACAAAATGTTTTCTCTATCAACACTAGAAACTAAAAAAACTCCTTTTTTGGTACAAGTGAAACCGATCTTTTAATATTGAAAATAGATAAAAATTTCAGAAACTTAGTTTTTATTAATATATTGAATGCTATCTAATGCATAGTAGTAGAGGTGGTAGAATATTTATGAGAACGGACTGTTGTGTATATCTTGTTTGTTATGAAATAACGAAATCCACGTCAAAGCCTTGAAAATTTGGTTTTGAAGATTTTTGTCTTTACACTATAATAAATATATTTTTGTTGTAGCTATGATTTTTTTCTTAACCCCGTTGCCTTTACAAATACAGTAATAAATATAACGAGTCAAAAGTTTTTAAAACATTTTATCGGAAGGTTTCATATCAAAATATATTCATCTATTGTACGATCGGTCATTTATTGTTTTTACTTTTTTTTTTGTATGCTTACATAATATTACTTTATTTATTCAGATAAGATCGGATACATCATAAATAAATTTAATCCAGATCATTTCGTCGAATTATTATAAATCATTTGGTTTTACTTTTCAGTATAGATTTTTAACGATGATTTCAGTGTTAGTCGCCAAATAGTAATGTAAAATATCGCATCGCATATGCAAATAGTTTGTAGTTCATAAGTTGCTTACTTAATTTTGTTGAAGACACTTTTATATTTTCATAAGACTAATTAAACTTACGATTCAGGTACAGCAGCAGACGAACCTAGTAAATTTGAGTAATTAAAATAAATTTTACTCTTTGTCATTAAAATATTAATAAGCTCTTCGATTATTAAAACTATTTTTGATATATTATACTCAAATATATTTATTTAGCAATAAACCTACTTTTCTGTATTTTCTGGATAAATGATGAGAAATTTCATTGCGGTTTTCAATAATCTGTGGTAAATTCAACTTTTAATTACTAAACAATAACAAATTACGCTCTTTCGAAAAATTGCTTTGTGTATTATTTTCAAAAGTTTTTATTAGTCATTAAATTGTTCTTATTTTTCAATGCATGATTGCATTTTTACGTATCTAAAAATTACATCTATTCTTTTAGAATATCTACTTATCAACCGAAACTTACAACTAATCGCACTAATTATTTTTAGTCCTTTCAATGGCCTTGTATCCCTCAAAAATATTTCCTCGTGATAATAATAATAATTATTATTATTATAATCATAATCATTATTATAATAATAAGCATCGAATACCTAAAAATAGATATCCTCTCGTCTAATTGCAGACAAAATAGATGAACATACATAAAAAATAAAAAAAAATAAAAAAAAAAATTAATGATTAGAGTATTTATTATTAACAGGGATATTATACGTATGGCAACTTCGGCATAGTCTGTATGAAATTTTCTATTTTGGTAAAAATACGAACTTGACGACAGTACTATATTTATATATGTATATGTATGAATACATTCTACATTCAAGGCCATTAGAATTAAAGAAAATTAAAAATAATCGTCGTGCTTTGGTGTTGAATTTTTTTTTGAGATAACTTAAAAAAAGCACTATTAATAATCGTGAGCACTTTATCGTTTACGAACTATTTTTTCCTAATCAGTCTAAAAATTCCATACCGCGATCGATCAGTGGATGGAAAATATTCTGTAGAAGTTGCCACTCCCGATTTCACGACTGCTAAAAATAATAATCAACCTAATAATTGCAATATTGACTAAAGTCGACGACGACCAGTTGAGAACGAGTAAATATTAACTTTTTTTCCAGTTTCTTATTTCCAATCTTTTCACGCAACATTCGAATATTTTTAATACTTCCGTTTCTCTCGTATACAAGACTCCCCGAGACGAAAATCGTGTGTACAGTATAATATATATACTTTATTCAACAATTATATCATCGTCAATGCAAGCTCCCTCGGGGGGAGGGGGGGGGGGGGGGAGGAAGCTTCGCTTTTTTTAGCGCAACAAGTGAGTGTGCATATAAGGCGTAAAAGTATTCCAAGCCGAATAATCATCGGAGGATACGGTAGTTAAATAAACTGCGAGGGCCAAATCACTTTAATACGCTCTATAATACACTATAGAATAATTTTGATGTGTGCAGAAAGAAGTGCGGGGAAACCGGTAAAAGGAGAACGTATGTTACGTGTATGACAATACACCTTGATTTTTTGATAATTATTTAGTATTATTCATTCACCTCAAAACAGAATAAAAATAGAAAATAGTCTGCCACGTATGTATCGCCGTGTTTTCTGTACTATATACTTTTTTTACTTTCCGCGCTTAATAAATGCATTAATATTTCATCGCAATTATTAATAAAAGAATATTTTCTATTTTTATAGTGTTTAGAGGTGAATGAGTAATACTAAATAATTACCGATTTTTTTTGTATTTTGTTCATCATCATATACTCAATGATAATAATAATAATAATAATAATAATAATAATAATAATAACAATTATTCCACACAGATCCACGTCACAAACTGCACTTCATGTAGCTCCTCCCTTCGCCAATTTCCTGCCCCTCTAGCCGCACACTCTACTACATGTTTCAGCATCAACATGATACTTTTATTTTTAGAATGGCAGCAGCAGCAGCAAGATGAACGAAGTCGTTCAGAGATCCTCGTGCAGGTGCTGCACGGCGGCCGCCGCCGGACCGGCGGAACTGCAAACGCCGGGCTCGCTCAGCCAGGCGAGGTCCTGGAGGGTGGCCGAGCGCATCGAGCAGACCGCCAGGACGACCATCACGTGCATTATGTTGTGCGAGTTAAAGAGCAGGTCCAGCCTGCCCGGTATCCACTTCTCGGGCACCCGCATCGCGCCGATCGCGCCACCGACCACGGCCACCAGGTCCTGTACGGATCATATCATCATATAGTTGTTATAGAATCGGGTTTTCGACGTACACGCGTCATATTTTTTCATCACAGTTTGTTTTGTTTCGCGAAAGGTTTAAGTATCGAAGTTGAACACGATCATTCATCACCACCAGCGAATTGAATTTGAATAAAGAGTGGGGCCTGCGATTGCCGAAATTTCGAAAAATGTCTGACCAGTGCTGCCACGGGAAAAAATAGAAACACAAAAAGTAAACATAATTGTCGTTGAGCGGCAGCAGTAGAGTCCGTAAATTTGCCTGACGTCACTTGTCTCCCGTATCTTATCGTGTCTAGACAGGATCAGTACAGATTCACGTCTTTAAGTATATTATCATAACGCTCTGCCAGAGTTGCTTAACCAAATAGAATACTTATAAGTGATCGTTGCACATTTAAGTATTACACTTGTCAAACATTCAGTATTTTTTTCATCAACTGCAGATCGACCGGCCGGTGTACTTGAACCGTTGCAGTCTCGTGATTCTCGAGAAGTTTCCACGGATCATCAAAAGAAATTTCTCTCTCGCCGTCGTCTTTGTCGTCGTAAACGCCGCGAGGACAAGAAGGTTGTCGAAATGTTTTTAATAAACTTCTTTTAAACATCACTATGAAGTCGAAAATTTCACGCTCTACGCCATCCAGCTTGCAAGTACAACTCTATTACTTGCAACTTGGTTTTTCAAACACATCAATTTCTTCACAGAAAGTATACGTATAAATGCGTGTGTACCTACTTATACTTTCGGTTTACTTTTCTTGATCAATTCTTTGTCACAGTTTGACATTGTTTATGCTTTGTTGAACAATATTTTTGATTGGTTAATTTTTTGTTTTCACTTCAGTGTAGTGTATTAAATTTGCTCGTAAATTTGATCATGAGTTAATGATAAGAAACTATTTTCGTTATTTTGTTATTTTCCAACAGCAAGATGACTGTCTACGGTCCTTATTTTGATGAAGTAGACTATTGTTGGTATGTCGATGTCATGACACCTGATGGCCCAAAAAAAATGAGTATCATGAATCCATTGTACTATTTCAAAATCATGAAGGTGCAACCACCAGTGGGATCAAACTTTTGTCAATATACCATTGATGACTATCATGATATATTACAAGAAAATATGGATTTGAATGTCGAAGCAACATACTCTACTCTGGAACCTTATCAAAACTTGGATAAAGCACCATACTTAACGAACTTTGTAAATCCTGGGCCATTACCTCCCGTTTTTATGCCTACGAATGCTCAGCCCAACGTTTTATCAACTGCCTTAAATTCCAGTTCTCTTCTATCTTTACCTACACCTTCTGTGTCCATTGAATCTCAGAATAATTCACAATTAAGTACTGAAGGAACAGGAAAAATGCAAAAGTATGTGCCTGATAAGAATGTTTCTTTTGCTCACATGAAACTAGATGAAACTCTTTTTGATTATGATGATGATGATGAGTCATTTTATGCTCTCGACACTTTATCCCCTGATCAATCGGCTTATAGCTCAGCAAATAATACAACTGGTTATGCTTATGATAGTTATGATCATGATTATGATTATTACAATGCCATGGGATCATATGATTCTTACTCAGCCTCAGATAATGCACCAACAACACTTCCAGGGTATTTTTTAAATCCAGTATTATTTCTTCAATTTCATGACCAATTTAAAATACTACAAGGAAATTCATCACTTATGAATACCAATAAGTACTAACTAGTATCAACTCAAACATGTGAGTATTCAACTTCCTTTGGGTTAAGATCTAAATCTAAAGATTATTTTGCCAATTACCCACACTCTAATTTACATATCTTTAACTTTTTGCAGGTTATAAAAAATCATTTTTTACATTTTCAACTTAAGTAACTGCAAGAGCTTTCATTCTTGGAGTAATTTTAAAACTAGTAGTGTTCTGGGAATCTATTTTTGCCGATTAGCGATTTTCCAGAGAATATTGTTTTTTGAAGAGAAAGGATCTTTGTAAACGATTACCAAATGTTTTCAAGTAACTTTGGTGTCAAGTGATGATATTACTTATTAAGCAAGTTTTCGGTGTGGTTTACTGCATAAAGGTTTCTAAAGTTTCTCTGTGTTCAATGCAGTGAATTTTACTTGAAGACTGTAAACCTCTGGCTAAGATGCAGTGGAAGTGATAAGCTGTTTTTAGTATGATAGCGCTTGGACGTCTGATTAATGATAAAAAAATTAATAATAATCGTTTTGTATCTTGGGATACAAGATTGATGTTGTAAGGCTGCATGTGAAACATGGCATTAAGTTATTTGTTAAGAATTGAAATTTTGAAACGTTTTCTGTCTTCATTGGAAATAAATTAAATAAGCGTAGAAATGAAGATACATTGATTTTTTTGTTTCCATCACTTGAGATATCAATTTGATACATCATACCAAAGAACTGAGAGACTTCAGTACTCTGGTTTTGATGAAAATATTCATACCTGCAGCACTACGTGATGGAAGGCTTCGGGATTGCCGCCGCCAAGCCCGAAGGAGCGAAACGCGACGACCAGCATACGCATCATGAAGAGCGGCGAGAAGCACAATCGTCTCTCCCAAGGTGAAGATGCGTTCATCGCCTGTGCAAATGTACGGGCATCACCGTTATGCACGTTTGAAAATTTATCACATGTTTTTCATTCAACTAATTATTAATTAACCAACATCATTGAATATGCGTAAATTTTCTATATGTTGTATAATAAATGTGTACTTGCTTTAAAAAGGCCCCAAATGCTGAGAAAACAATAAGTACTAATGCACAAGTGCCATAGTATGTCTGGCAAACAGTGTACCGACGCTGCTATCAGTGGCATTGCCCCTAAACATAAAATTAATTTCAAATATCGTTACCATGAAAGAAACAATAGAATTTAACCACTTTGGCCAACTCAACTCTAAAGATCGCGTCCTTTTCAGCTTCATTTTTTATTTTTATTTTTTTGAACATATTATTATTATGGTTGAGCGCAATGAGCCGAGAGCCGAGTACTCAAGTTTAAAAAAAATCATTGTACCACGAGATAGCTCTTACCTCGATCAAAATTAAATTGATTTCATCGTGATTTAATTTTCATGGTTCACCAGTTGCTAAAGTACCGATCGTATACTTCCACAAATGTGAGTATAGATTTTTTTTTTTTTTTTTCTATATCCCTCGCTTCGAACGGCAGTGGCATGAAAGCATCGAATTTTTGATATTGCGAATCTGTTTAGCCGTACAGTATAATATAAGATAAGTAAGTACATCGCACGATCGTTATTATATGCGTCTTGCCTCGGTCGTTTCACAAATCGACTCTGCGATGAAAGGTGAAAATCAAAGACAATCGTACACATCTTATACTTATTTGTTTTGTTTTCGGGGACGACGAGTAATTGATCATCTACTATCTCGGACTTCACGGAGGACAAACATTCGAGGCTATTATTGGTGGACTACTATAACTGTCTCTTGGATTTTTAAGTATCTTGACAGTGTATACGTAAGAGTGAGGGTTTTTTTTTCAAAACTGCAACTCACAACTGAAAATATCTACTTGACTCCCTTTGCTAATTTAAAGTTCTCCGTTCGCCTTTGTTAATTATACTTTTATTTCGAACGAACGACCGATCTGCACGAATACTGTACTGTTTGGATCGACGAACGATTCGAGTTGACCAAAATGATATCACAGCGTATACGTGTACTTGAGTATGTATAATCATGAATTTTGAACGAGTAATTATAGTATTATGCAGGGATAACATGACTCACCAAAGCTCTGACAAATCCAAATGCCGAGCATGTCGAGCTTGAGAAGGGACCTGTAGATCCCCTCGCCTTGCTCGAGGTTCATGAAAACGTGGTAGAGAAAGGAGCCGATCCACGGACTGACGGCGCCGGCGAGGTGGCACCAGGACAGGAAACCGGACAGGGGGCCGCGCGAACCCCATGGTAGTAAAAACGGCACTGTCACCAGTATATAAACAATGGCAAATCCTGCAATCAAATGAT
This sequence comes from Copidosoma aretas, assembly GCA_030522625.1. Classification (NCBI taxonomy): domain Eukaryota; kingdom Metazoa; phylum Arthropoda; class Insecta; order Hymenoptera; family Encyrtidae; genus Copidosoma; species Copidosoma aretas. Next base: position 18,931 of record JAPYYV010010072.1, read on the forward strand.
ATTTCATGAAAATTGAAAAAATCGTTCGGCGTATCACTGTATCGGCAGCGCAAAGTCCAACGAACCGAAAGAATAAGCTCGATCCCGATGCTTGGTGTGCATAATTATACATAAGTATATTCAGTCGAGAGCTGAGGCTAACACTTTGTTATACACGCTTGGCTGCGATCTGCAGCACCTCCTAAGTATGATAGGATGTACACATCATCCTTCTCGAACTTTGATCTCGGATCGCTTTCACAGAGGTGCACGTGCCGTGTATAATACACGCGCGCCCGAGACACTACTCAAAAAAAAAAAAAGCACGTATACGTCCGACAGAGCTCTTGAACCCCTTCCGAGCGAGTGTCCCATTATCGACCCGTTTGTGTCCTCCTCTCTTTTTCTCCAGGCCTTTCCGTTCCGAGCAAAGTGTCCCGATCCTATGCTTACGCGAGCTCTTTCGATGCAAGTATTTGAAAAAATAAAGAAAAAAGTAAAGAAAAAAGCCAACACAAAACCATGATACAGAAGAGTCTGCGGGGCTTGCACGAAAGAGTCATCACCTTATTAGTTTGATTAGGCTCTTTCTCTCGAGGTATACGTATCTCTGGTGGATTCTGATGTGCGCGAGGGTACGCGATGACCTGCAGCGCCCTTGGCCTTGACAGAGTGAAAAGCTGCAGTAGTATAGTACTAGTATACCTATGTACTGATACAGTACAGAGAGAAGTGGCGGACGTCCCACTCATCTGCAGACTTTGGAATGTATTGCACGATATCATTACTTATATACACCGGGGAGCCGAGAGAAAAGGCTTTGATTTACGCACTCCCGTCCTGATGCACAATTAAGGGCCGGGAGGAAAAAGGGTCCCATTTCGGATTTGCTCTAAGAAGGGGCCCATTTCGGCCGAGCTAGCTGCATTTACTTGTACTTACCTGTACACTTAATATAAGCCGCATAACGTAACATTTTTTTTTTTTTTTCAATTAATGCATTTAATAAAATTGAAGGCAACAATCAATAATTTACGCACGTATATTTTTTTCTTCGCCGAAGTAGGCCCTTTGTTACACCGTTCGGCCGAAATGCGACCTTTGTTAGAGCCAATAATCCGAAACGGGACCTTTTTCCTCCCAAGCGACGAAACTCTTCAGCATCAATGTATTAGAAGAGTTTTGCGAAAATCACATCTTCGTTGTATAGCGGGGGGGGGGGGGGGGGGGGGACGTATAGAGCGGACTAGTAAAATCGCGGTCACCGCGGAAAACCTACTTTTTTTTACCATCGTTTATTAACGAAGAATATATACATGTATTATTCAAAATAAAGAAAAAAATAAAAAATGGATGTACCTCTGAAAACTAAATGATCGTGTAGGTCTCGATGAAATGTTCATGTTTTTTTTGTTTTTCAAACCTTTCGAATAATTTTACCATCTCGCAACGCTCTGAGCTAACATGTTTTCTCATTCGTCACTAATAATACAGGACCGTTCTACGCGGATGCTTTTTTCACGTAAAATAGCTTATACAGCAGGCATATGACAAGGGAACGAGATAGTTACGGAAGAGCGTGGTAATTAAGGATATAGTATAGTTGGCGAAAGAGAAAGAAAGAGAGAGAGAGAGATCGATGGTAGCGCCGTCGCGGGGGGATGCAGGGGATGAGGCATGCACTTGAATGGCCGTTATGCAGCTGTTCCCCCTCCTCTTTATAAGTATGCAACATTGGCGGAGGTCTGGTCTGGTACTGGTACTGCAGTGGTAGCATACATACGTACACGTATATGTATTATATACATGCAATAGTAGGTAACCGCGAGCATGCAGAGAACGAGAGAGAGAGAGAGAGAGAGATATATTAGAGACGAGGGCTGCTGCAGCTTGCGGACTACTGCCAATGTCAAGGCTCTGAAGGTATATATATATATATACCGCTCGTGCCAGTGCCACGGACGATTCCTCTGCAATGTGTATATATATAATTATGAGTACGCGTGGCACTCCTGCTGGCCTCCCTTTTTTTTTTTTCTTTTTTTCATTTCTACTGCGTCTCTTCCGCCACCTGTATATATACATACATATCTTTGTGCGCGAGAGTCTGCAGATCCCGAGGCAGATCCATTGTCGAGCTTTCGCAGCCTACTTATATATACGGTCTTTTGCTCCGGCTTTTCCCGCCGGGAGTGCCGGAACGATACTGCGTGCTCCCGATCGCCTGTATATCTCGCGTCGTAGGGGTGATGAGCTCGCGTTAGGCCAACGCCGCGAAAACGTGCGATGGAATCTTTCCCCTGGTTTTTTGACGGTTGCTATCACAGTACTCGGGATCTCTTCGTTATGGGCTGCTATTGTATCAAGATCTCTCTTGCCGGGGCTCGAGCTCAGCCGTGACGAGGGGCGTTAGATTTTATCAGATTTTTGCACTCGCGGTAAAAAAAAAAACATGCGCAAGCACAGCGCGAAAACCAATAATCTTGCGGGTGCTTCGAAAAAATTGGAGTACCCTTGATCATCCTGTTGATGAAATCGAAGAAATCATTTGCATATTGTCTCATCCAGCTCTAAACTCTCTAAATTTTAAATAGTGATAATTTCACTGTTGCCTCTATAGTGAACGAGATTACACTTTTGAAATAGTGAAAAATAAGGGGCATTATTAGCGTCCAACCAAGACTAATTTTTATTTAAACTGTAAAATTTGTAATATTTTAACTGTAGAATTGTATAATTTAAACACTATATTTCGAGTGGCCCTTAAAAATTACTTTGTTCACTAATTGAAATAGTGAAACTTTTACTAGCACAATCGAGCACAATAGTGACCAAGTGTTCACTGTTTCGCAGTGAATAGTCACTGTTTCAAAAAGTTGTATACTTATAACTATTTCAAATTTAGAGAGAAGAGGAAAAAAAGTCACACTTCCGGAACACGAAGGCCGTGATGATTTTTTTTTTTGCCTGCTATTCTAAAGGGATTAGCGTGCAGCCGTTACTCTTGTTAAAATGAAGGTTGGGGCGAACAATGCGCCGCCTCGGCCGTGAACGTGAAATTTATACGGCAGCGTGCAGGATTAGATTTACGCGTCGAATGTGAATATTTTTTTTTTTACAAACGCGTTGAATGTGACTATCTTTATTAAATTAGTTTACCCGTGTACGGAAAACGTTCGATTGGTTTTCGTATTGGCACGCTGCAATGCATGGGGGAAAAAAAAGACGAAATGTAATAAGTACAGCGTCGCGGAGCTATAATACATTTTGTTCGGGTAACACGTACATAAGTAAGTGTATACATTTTAATCAATCGGTGTGGACGCGAGAATTGAGTTTGAAATATTATTCGTTGTGGCACAAGGTGAAATAAGAATTGGTTGGGTATTGAATTGAGAATACCCGCGGTGTCGAATGGAATTGATTGTTATTTTTTTTTTTTTCTCCACACCGATCGCTGGTGAATAATGCAATAGTCTTCCCGACGTGCGGATGAAGAATAGATTTTAACACCTCGAACTGGTGTGCAACGATTCTGTCTTTCGTTTCGTTGTATTTTTTAATTGTCCTATTTTACAAGCGGAGTACGGAAAGAAAAATTGTCGGAATCGATCGAGAATATTTTAATAACGTTTTTGAGGAAAGTTTACTTGGAACGGACGTATGGGAGAGAAAAATATTACGAACGTACATATTTTATTTTTGTTTTGAGAAAATTTGTTATGAATTACAATAAAAGTGCGAGTATACTATACTTGTACAGAATAGAGTGATTAATATTGGAAATCACCGCGTTTCCCTGAAACATTGCCTTGTTCATCTATAGCCTACATCCTATAGCCCTCGTAACATTTGACCAGACCGTGTGTACCGAGCCAGTAATCAAGTTGATGGATGGTGGTGCTATACCGACGTCAAATTTTGTGTTTCAACTGATAAAAAAGTGAAAATAGACGTTTGGATCAGTTTTCATTTAAATATTGAGAAAAAAGGATCGAAACGTCCTTTCCGTTCCTCTAAACAGTCAAAGGGTCTCTTTTCCTCACTTTTGCCCATCAGAACAGCACCAAAATTTTGTCCAGCATCTTCAGGGTAAAGTAAGAGACACGTGTCTCGGTGTTTTGATAAATTGGCTTTTTTTCGCGAAATACATCGGTACACGGTGATACTACTTCCAACGCCGGTAGCCAATTAGCAAGGAATTTTAAATGATCCTAACTCGGCCAAAATAAAAGCTAAAGTAGAACCCTATCGATTAAAAAAAAAAGTTTGTTGAGTTTCGTGCTACCGATCAAACGTTACAGCGGTTGTATGACGAATAATTAATTTTCGGTAAATATCCACAAAATCGCATATTTTAATCGATTTCTTAAGCTCCTCTTGAAACAGCTGTAACTCTTGATCGTGCGCACGAAAAACAACAACTTTTTCTTTAATCGATAGAGCGCGCTTCATTTCAGCATTCATTCAAGCCACGTTAGAATACTTCAACCTTGCAAGCAGCTTACCTATCACATAACAATGACGGACGTATTTTTTCCAAAAATTGACCGAAACTTACTTTTACAAAATATTGTATATATTTTGACCCGAAAACTCTGTGGTAAAATCGCTTGGGATATTTATCGCGGTCAACATTTAACAGTTGATCCGAGCAAGTTAGGGCGGAATTGGTCGTATACAATTGTGCATACAATACACACTTATACAATGTAGAGGTACCTATAATCCTCGTTACGTAACGTGTTATTATACAAGGGTTGGGAAATAATGTATCAAGTATGATAAAGTGCAAGGTTTATTCAATAAAATGTTTATGTCATTCGCGTTTGAGATACAAAGTTTGGCAGAGCCAATTGTATTAATACTAGCTCGGTGTATATGGATCATTCTACGAAAAGCGGCATATTTCAAAGACTCATATATTGACCACAAAGGGGTCTTTAATTTGGAATTCTTAAGCCCCACTGGATCTGCTATCATCTAATGGCAAAAAGGGTCGGTTACGGGCTAATACAAAATCGTCATAAGACTATAGAACTCCCACGCACCGGATGAAAATGCAACTCCAGCCTCGTGCACCATATCCGTACTCGTTTGATCGAAGAAAGAGAGAAGCAATCAGGCCTGAAACTCCGAAATTCTAAAAATAACTCGACGAGCCGCGTCATTCGAAAGCACCAATTCCAATCGCGTGAAACAGTTGACCCTTCGAACGTGCGATTGATGGTAGGTACGGGGGGAGGGAAAGCAATTAGATCAACCGAACGCGAGGCGTCGATCGGCGACCTGTCCCACTCCGAACTTTGACCGAACTTCTCTCGACGTGTTGTATACATGTATTTCGGTCCCTGCGGTATATAATGTACGATGCATCGGGACGCTTTTCCTCGATCGTTCACCGAAAAATAAAACCAAATGTACAATCCTCGATTGAAACGTTGATGAAACGATTACTACTTTTTGGTTGTTTTTTTTTCAGCACACGCGCCAACAAAAACCGACCAGAGCAGAGACATTCCGGGGCGCAGGTGAGGTATATTAGGTAAGCAAGTATACTCACCGTGCGTCAAAATATTGACGGTCTCGTTGTGCAGGCGGAATATGCTGGCCACGCACTCGGCCGGGCTCATGAGGGGCCTGTAGCCCGACACTATGTGCGGGTTGAACTGCAGGTGGGGCGGCATGTCGCTCCAGAGCATCAGGGCGTCCCCCCCCGTAGGCCCTCCTCCTCCTCCTTTGGCCGCTCTCGGCTTCCGCGGCTCCTCGGCCGCCCCGCGCGGTCGGCCCCGGGCGTCGGGCGCGACCAGCGTTTCCGGCGCCTTCGCCGCGGGGATGCTCGTCGTCGCCGCCGGCGGCGCATCGGTCCCGGACTCGCTTCCCTCGGCGCGGGCGTCATCGCTGCCGGACGCCAGAGCGCTGGCTGCTGCTGCTGCTGCTGCTCCTCTCGTTGGTGCTGCTGCGCTGGCAAAGCGACCCGGGGACGGAGGAGTCGGGGACGGGCTGGTCACCTCGACCTCGGCGCTCGGACTGGCCGCATCGTCGCCCGCAGCGCGCGTCGTTGGTGCAGGGGACCTCGACGGGGAGGGGTGGTTTTATTTCGGTAATCTAGTTAATCGCTGATAGTGTTCAAGGGGCGGCCGACGACGGACGGGCTCTGAATTATTGAGGCGGCTGCTCTTCTGGTATATGTATTGATGAGCCCCGTCGGCAGCCTCGTTCGGAGACCGTGCCATTTTACGCTTTTCGGTCAACGGAGGGGGAGATTATTGCTCACTTTTCTCTCGTGGGCGACGGTCGGGAGGCGAAAGCCCGAATTTTCCGGTCAAAATCGACGCGTCGTGGTTTTTTTTTCGTTCTCAATGATTGCGAGAAAAAACACGTTGCCCATCGAATCGGTCAGGAATTTAATCACCGAGAATCACCGGTCTGCGATCCAAATAATGTAGTTCATTTTATGGGATGGCAATAGTTGTACAATTTCGCGATTGCAACACGTGGATATTAACAATATTTTAAGAGTAATGTTTGAGGGGTAATATCTTTGTACACACCGCGCGGAAATGTGCATGGCTGTTCCGTTTGACTTTGATGATTTTTTTACTTCTATATTATTACAGCAGTTTAAACATTAATACAATAAGTTCGAAATAGATTTTCCGAGACAGCGCTTTTTTTACCTCAAGGTGTCGGTGTATTAATTATACATTACTTACATACGTAAATGACTCGAAATTGCATGCAGATACTGTGAATAGCAAAAAAAGCTTCTATAGCTAACGGATGATTTTTTAATGGAAAAATAAAAAAAGAATAAAAATATATATATATATGGAAAAGAGAAGAATAGAGACGCAAAAATTTATCAGGTCCACATAAATTTTGCAGCAAGCAGTAGAGGAAGCGGGGGAGGAAAGAGGATCAAGACGCTCACGCGGAGAAAAGAGAACAGCGGGTCGGTGCATTCAAATTTATTTAGCCTAGGTATGAGCTCGTGTGTGTGTGCTGGTTGTGTGTACACGCGTAGATATACATGTTCGTTTATACATCATATACACGGCCCTCTCGGAGCACTCGGATTTACCGGAGCCATTTGTAAAATTTAAATTAGGACTCGTGCATCACAACTCTGTTCCCTCGAAGGAATACTTATTATACGTACTACCATGCGGAAGCGTAATTTAATGCGCGAGTGTAAGTATGCGTCTAGTGCACGGTTTTTGCTGGGATTCCGACTGATCTGATCTGGCTTACACGACCGTCGAGGGGCTTTATCGTTCATCGCCTTTTGGAAAAAATTGCAAGTAACGAACTTTGCCCATCTTCCGCGCGCTTTTCAATTCTTGCGATCTTTTTACGGCAGCAATCAACAGGGTCTGTATATTATTACCGACGAAACGTAACATCTTGACGAAACTATTTTTATCTTCGATCCAACGATATATTGGTATCACCATTATTTTTCTCACGTGTCACAGTAATCTCGCATCAGTGTACGAAAAAAAATAGTGATACCGTCTTTGCAAAAAATTATGTGTGTGTGTCCCCCCCGATAATAGAGCCCAACAGCAGAAGCTGTTATACACCAAATTGCAAAATAATTGATAAAGCCGTCGCGTGACGCTCTTCGTATATTCACGAGATACTTCCCCTCCCCTATCACGCTCATAACGGCCCCATTAGCATCGCCGATCGTTAAAAAAATTTCATCCGATAGTCTACCCGCTCTCGGGATACGATCGACAGGGCGATTAGGCTGCCTGTGAGTTTGCAGGGGCGGCTCAAGACATTTTGGTGCCCCAGACAACTGACCGGTCGGACAATCCTGTATTTAATAATTATGTACTGTATTGTATCTATGAAATTTAATACGTACAGTGGGAAAGGGTGTTTCAACTCGTAACGTTCGGATCATAGAGTTGGTTTTTTTTTGAGTAACCAAAATTTTATACTTCATATTAATCAAAGTGGAAGTTCTTCTTCAAGTTTTTATCAATACTACATGCGAAGACTTTGCATGATGTTGCTTCTATAAAAATTGTACATGAACTTTGGATGGAAAGTATTGTTGATTATTTTTTGCGAATAAAAATATGAAATTTTATAAAAACTTGTATAAAGTAAAAAAAATATCCATACACGCTTCGGTGGTACATTTTTGTAAAATGTTTATAGAACTAATACCATGTACAGTCTTTGTACGGTCTTAATGCAAATATGATGGAATACTTCCACGTGGGTGATTATTTCAGTATTATTCATACTTACATTATTCGAACTGAATGTTGAATATTTTCAATTTAGCCGATATTGGATCAAATGTCTTGTCGACTCAACGTTTGGCTAGCACACCGCAAAATTATTCACGCCGAAAAATAATTAAACGCACGTTAGGTGTGTACGGAAGCGGTATTATAATTCAGACTGTCGGCATACGTTGCGGGGCCGACGACTTATGCCTCACAACCTTGGTATTCAACAAATTAGGAGTCACTATCATTTTGCCGGCGCACCTTTATCTACGAACAACGTACGTTAATTCGTTAGCGTTATCCGCGCTGAGAGAGAGAGAGAGAGAGAGAGAGAGAGAGAGAGAGAAAAGAAAAAGAAAAATCACTGTGCTGGAATCGTTCTGTACAGTAAAAATTACCGTTCATACAATAAAATGTACAGTTTGTCACAGCAAAACTTGGCGTATGAGCAAGAAAAAGTCTCCGGACGACGAGACGCATCCAGATTACCGTTCTAGCACAGTAATTTTTCTATTTTCTGTTATCTCGTGAGAGTGCAGTGTGTAATGGATACGGTATCACATATTCAGGCTTAACGAGTCAAACTTGTCACGAAATGATTAAACAGGAAGTCACTAAATCAAATAAATTCGTCATGAATCCGATTGTAAAATTATTTATCCGTGCATGAAAGGGACTCATGCGTAATTAAAGTGCGTTCTTGATCTCACCATTCCTCAAAATGACCAGTTCGGAATTTTGATTTTTCGGAAAAATAAAATACCCACTCCAACGTATAAGGTATAGGTAATTGCGTGAAAATTTTTTCTCGCGACGACAACGCGAACTTGACTGTCCGTATAATGACTAAAATAAGTAGCCTGAACATGTCATACCGTCTTCATTGACGATAAGAAACAAGGCGTCAGCGAAACGTGGGTGACTCGCTCGTGTGTTGCGTGGAATCAGGGTTGTGTGGAAGAAAAATGATCCAAACGTTTGAATTATACAGACTTTTAATAGCTGTGCGCGGTTCTATAATCATTCCAACTTTGCTGTGCTCGCGCGAAAAAAAAAAAAAAAAAAAGAGGCACGAAGCAGGGAAGTTTGCGACCGTTTTGATCATCCGTTCGATCGAACAGTGGCCAATGGTAGACCCTCGGATCGGGCAATTTTTCATCGATCCGCCGACTTTCGGCCGTCAATGATCGACCAGCGTAAATCCGGCACCGAGAACCAGCCGATTTGATCTTGTTTTATTTCGAGTGCAACGCTATACTCGGATCGAGTTTCATCGAAGAAGAAGAAGAAAAAAAAAGGAAACCCCGTGAAAGCAAAAAATAGATAACAGCGAGGGGAAA
>JAPYYV010010073.1:0-15799 GCA_030522625.1 Copidosoma aretas
GATACTAGTTTGCTTTCAATTTGCCAGCAAACTAAGAACTAACTTTTATGGTTGTTGAGTTAGATATAAATAAAAATGCTTTTTACTTATCTGATGTAAAGGGTAAAGTCACAGTGGGTAGGACAAATTTTTTAGTTAATGAGTGCGTTGTTGATCATTTGATGGTTAATACACAAAAAATTGAGCTAGGCTATATATATATATATATATATAACTGCATATACATATATATCTAGTTAGCTGTCGCTAGTGCTTTCATCAATATTTCTCACTAGAGATAAGTTGGCACTAGTGCTGCTGCTGCTATCTCTCTCGCGCGGATCACTATGGCTATTTTCATGAAAACTTTGCCGCATTCACAAGTTAGCGGCTTTTGAGAGTGGACTATTTTTCTTGCCCCCAACACTAAGTATAACATATCTTTCTTCGATATTTGTATCTAGACGAACCAATTTGCGTCTTAAAAGCATCTTATGGCGTCTTGAAGATAAGAATTTTCTTTTCCAGATACACAGGTCGTAGCTGAAAAAGTTACTGTACGGTTCCTGCTGTACTAGGCAAACCTTTACCTTTTCATATATTTACTGCCAACGGTCAACGCTGACAATATCCGATTTTCACGGGACGAAACTCTCACGGTGCATACCATTTTATTGTCTAAATCTAAAGTCTATAAAATGAGGAAAATTAAAAAGAAAGACAAAGTAATAGTCTCGAAGAAAACAATATTTGCTCTTGTAAAACGTACGAAAAAAAGTTTTTACTACGTCGTTGACAAATCGAAGTTGGTAAAATTAAGTAAACGCTTATACTCGTTCCCTTTACCTAACCATGACCGCCCATTGCTTTGCAACCTCATGGCTTTTAATGGTGAGTTTTATATAGCACTTTTGTAACTTTAATAAATTGTCAAGGATTTATTTAATATTGGCTTTTTTTCAGAATATAAAACGGCTTTAAAAAGTATTCGTAAAAACTTGAATGGTCAACTTCCTAACGTTTCGATTGAATCAGTAAGTGAACATGACCTTGCATCCGATTCTGAAATGTCTTTATCTCTAACATCAGTATTCCAAGCACGAAACTGTGAGAGGTGTCTTTAAAAAGCTTAGTTTAAGTAAGGATTTGAACAACTTGATTTCTAAGACCCATAGCTGGTCACTGCATAAAAAAAAGTCAAGACGAGATCGTAATAACTACTAACAACGATTATAATAAATAAATAAGATGATGCTACGAACAGCCGTGAATTAATAAAAAAAATTAAGATTTTAACAGTATTGCCCGTTGAGTATTAATTGTTTTGAACGATTCTATCGACTACAATATGCCATACATTTTATTTTATTATTATGTCATAACTCTGAAGATTATAGGCATGAAACTTATCTCCTTTTTCTTCCTATTTTCATACATTAATGTTGCTACGTTTTTACGTAAAAACGTTAAGGAGAGGCCGTTATTTTTGAGCAACATAGGATACCTAACTATAGAAAAAACTCCAATAGAGCTAACATTTATAAAAATCATGGTAAAAATAATTCTCATACTCATGGTAAAAAATGTAATTACAATGAAAGACTAATCATAAAAAAAAAGACATTGCCTGGAATCGAAGAGACGACGCCATGTATAAGAGCAAAACGATTAGCCCACTCGGCTATTGTCAGTCATATTATCTCTGTATCAGTTGTCGTATTTGAGCCGCAAAACGTGGGCGGGGCTTAGGTTAAGCTGAAGGTAGGGGCGCTCTCCCGCTCCAGCCGGTCAGAGAGAGAAAGAGAGTAAAGTCGCACTGCGCATGCGACAAAAGTCTTAGGTGTTGGCATCACTGGTAAGCGAGCGAGCTGAGCAGTCACGGTACACGACTGCCAGTGCCAGCGTAATCATGCAAATTGTACTTGTTAATTCAGCACATTAATAAAGCACAGTAAACTATACACAGACAGTGTGGAACCTTTATTACGATCCGGCACATACGTAATAAAATGGCGATGAGGATGGGATATTTGTAAGTGCGCGAAATCTCGAGTACGAGTACGGGGACAAGCGTGTCGTGGCAGCACGAAGTGTTGATTTAGTGCGATTAACGTTTTTTTTTTATTTTCCTGTTGCTTCATCCGTGGTCTCCGTTCGCGGTGGCACGGGTAAGTTTTTCTTTAACATTCCTCGTCTGGTGAGCCAAAATGACTACAACGGGACAACCGACAGTAACAACAACTGCTATTACGTACACGCAGCCTCCATCATTACATGTGGAGCCTTTCGTCCCAGGTACGTCAGAATGGTGCAGATGGTTACAAAGACTGGAGGGAGTGTTTACAATCATGAAGCTAATACCGGAGGAGAAGGTACCGCATTTATTACACTACATAGGTGAAACCGCGTTCAACAGTTTGTGCAATAACATGGGCGCGGGAAATCCTTACGAAGAATCATACGACACTCTGAAAGAAAAATTAAAGAAGTTGCACACCCCAGCTGTGCTTGAGATCGCAGAGAATTTCAAATTTACAAGTAGAAAGCAGTTACCAGGAGAAGATACACAAAGCTACGCAAATACTCTTACAAAGATAAGTCTCACGTGTAATTTTGGAAGTTTCCAAGAAAAGGTCTTACGAAACCAGTTTGTGTACGGCATCTCAAATCAGCGAGTACAGAGCCGCATCCTAGAAATAAAAGATGTAACCTTTACAAAGGCGCTGCAAATAGCCTTGGCAATGGAACTTTCCGAGAGTGAGGCAAATACACTACATCAGAACACCGCTCAAGCTCATTACACTAATACACGGCATTACAAACATAATACACAGCAGCGAGATCCAAGTCAAAAGAAACGCGAGGAAGCAAATACACGCAGTAATGAAGCTACAGTGAATCATCAAAAATCTGGAAAAATCCAGTGTTACCGGTGCGGTGCTGAACACAAAGCAAGTACATGCGGGTTGCCAGCAACGATTAAATGCAAATATTGTGGAAAACAAGGACATCCAGCAAAAGTCTGTTTCAAAAAGATAAAGTCACTGCATGCGGTGAGAGAGGAAGAGCCAGTGGACACGGACTGTATTGAAATACCTTAAACGAAGAAAACGCTCGTGAGAAATTTTTCAAAACACTCTCGGTCAACGGAAAGCAAGTAAACTTCGAAGTCGACATGGGAGCAGCTGTTACACTCATGGGACGTGAGCAGGCGAAACAACTTTTTCCAGGGACACCGGTGCTACGAATAGATCTACAGCTGGTTACGTACTGTAAGCAGAAAATAAATGTTATAGGTTACATGCCAGTAGAAATTAAGAGCGAAAATTTTCACGGTAAAGGAAATTTATACATTTCAAATATCAAACGATTACCATTGATGGGGCGTAAATGGATCACAAAGATTATTAAGGAAAATGGGGCAAATGCTTTATTCGATTCAATTTTACAAGTAAAAATTTCTGATACACAAAAAAATTTGTTAGTTGAGAAATTACTAAGTAAATACAAAAAAATTACAAGTGAGAAAATAAGCGCAATGCATGACATTCAGGCATCATTGATGTTAAAAGAAGACGCCAAACCAGTTTTTCTTAAGCCCAGGCCTTTACCGTTTAAATTGATACCTCTAGTGGATAAAGAATTAGATTTACTTATTAAAGAAGGAGTTTTAGAAAAAGTGGACATTTCAAAATTTGCAACTCCCATTGTACCTGTGTTCAAGAAAAACAATCGAGTAAGAATTTGCGGGAATTACAGTGTTACCTTAAACTCGCAATGAAAAATAAACACATACCCGTTACCTACAGTTGAAGAACTTTTTTTAGAAATGTCGGGTTGTACAGTTTTCGAAAAATTAGATTTCAAACATGCTTATTTACAATTACAAGTGGATGATAAAAGTGCAAATTTGTTAACAATACGCATCGGGGATTATTTAAATGTAATCGATTAATGTATGGTGTTGCCCCAGCACCAGCTATTTGGCAAGAAAAGATGGAAAACATCCTTCGCGGAATAAAAGGCGTTAAAGTATTTTTAGACGACGTTCGCATAGCAGCAAAAAACTTTATAGAACTTACACTAAGACTAGAAGAAGTTTTCAAAATACTTGATAAATACAACATAAAAATAAATCGAGAAAAATGTGAATTTTTTGTTTCAAGAATGCACTATTGCGGTTACATAATAGATAAAAATGGGTTACATAAAGACACAAACAAAATAGAAGCGATCGAAAAAATGAAAGACCAAGCAATATTTGTAAATTGCAAGCTTTCATCGGTTTCACAAATTATTACGGTAGATTCATAAAAAACGTTAGTTCAATTTTAGAACCGTTATACGAATTGTTGCGAAAACAAAATACGTTCGTGTGGTCTGATCGCCAAGAGGCGGCATTTCTTGAAGCAAAGAAAGTTTTTACTAGCGAAACGTGTTTAACGTATTTTGATCCTAACTTACCGTTAGTCCTGGCGAGCCCGTACGAAGTCGGAACAGTGTTATCGCATCGTTTTCCTGACGGGAGCGAGAGACCAATACAATACATTTCACAAACTTTAAATTCAACACAAAGAAAGTATAGTCAGATTGATAAAGAAGCGTATGCCATTGTTTTCGCAGTTAAAAAATTTTACCAATATCTTTATGGAAATAAATTTATTTTAATTACGGATCATAGACCACTTACACAAATTTTCGCTAAAAATAAAGAATTACCGCGGTATAGCGCAATGAGAATACAACATTACGGTGGTTTTGAGTACGAAATAGAATACAAAAAATCACAGAATAACGGCAACGCAGATGGACTATCTAGACTACCGGGTAATAACGCAGAGGAAAATATTGATACTGTTGATTTGTTTGTTATAAATGCTTTCGAAACTTTGCCTGTTGATGCAAATATTATTTTAGAGAAAGCGAAAAAATATCATGAATTACAATACGTTATAACAGCATGAAAGAATGGGAAAAATCTGACAGCAAAAGAAACATGGAATATTGATCCGCGTGAATTTACTTTAGAACAAGGCGTGCTTATGCGAAAGCACCAAGTAATCATACCAAAAGAATTACGAAACTTAATATTACAGGAATCACATCACGGTCATTTCGGAATAGTAAAAAAGAAGGGTCTAGCTCGAGGGCACTGCTGGTGGCCAGGTATATGTAACGATATAGAGAAAATGGCAAAAAGTTGCTTACAATGCCAAAAATATAAAAACAATCCTAGTAAAGTTGATGTACACGTATGGGAACCGGAAAAAATGCCTTTTAAGCGAGTTCATACAGACTTTGCGGAACCATTTTTACATAAATATTTTTTTATATTGGTAGACGCTTTTTCGAAGTGGCCAGAAGTGTACATAGCAAATGACATGTTAACGGAACCGACAATTACAATATGTAAAGAAATTTTTGGACGTTCGGAATTCCTAAAGTATTAGTATCTGATAATGACAGAACGTTTATTTCTGCAGCGTTCCAAGATTTTCTAAAGGAAAATGGTATTGTACATAAGAGAACGGCCCCGTTTCATCCAGCTACTAACGGACAAGCCGAAAGATATGTTCAAACAATTAAGTTGGCCCTAAGTGAATTAGAAAATAAACAAAAAATGCAATCAAAATTACAGGAAATATTATCACAATATCGTCAAATGCCTCACGCGATTACAGGATTTTCTCCAACAGAATTAATGTTCAATAGAAAAATAAGATGCAGATTAGACTTATTAAAACCAAACGAGATTAAAAAAAGCGCAATATACAATGAAAATAAAAAGTGCAGAGAGTTTCGAGTTGGAGATAGCGTGGCGGCAAGAAAATACGGGGAAAAATAAAAATGGGTTTTTGGTAAAGTGTTGCGTCGAACGGGAAAATTACATTACGAAGTTGAGTTGCGAGACGGTAGAGTATGGATGCGGCACACAGATCAACTGCGGCAAGCACGAAATGTAGAAAAAGGAAATATTTTTTTCGATTATTTCGTTCCGGAGGAAGAGATGGCGATCACGCGTCAGAAATCGCATCCGGATAATTTGATAGTACCTCCGAGATTGACCTCGTGCGATAGCAGTAGCAATGCTACGAATTCGCCTAAAAGAAACAGGCAGCATAGAAGGTCTAGAGGTCGTGGAAAAAATGTACAGCAGCAATCGCCAAAACAAAGAGATGTTGTATCCGCAGAAGACGAAGAATTCCATACATCAAAGGTGGTTCATACGGTACCGATGCGATCACGAAAACCACCATCGTACTTACAGGATTATGTTTTAGATTAAAGTTTTAAGTGTACGTTAGTAGGAATTCTTCGTCAGGGGGAAGTGTTAGGCAGGTGTTGCTGCTAGCGCGCGATTGTATGTGAAGGCAGAGTTGTATGTGTGTGTAAGCATGCGCGCGAGCAGAGTATGAGTCGGTACATCGAGGAGAGCTGCGAGAGAGTCTGTACTGTACCGTAGAACAGAGTCGAGTAAGCGAGCGAGCTGAACAGTCACGGTACACGACTGCCAGTGCCAGCGTAACCATGCAAATTGTACTTGTTAAATCAGCACATTAATAACGCACAGTAAACTATACACAGACAGTGTGGAACCTTTATTACGATCCCGCACATACGTAACAATCGAAAATTTTAATTACAAGACTAAGTAGATTGTAATAATTATATTAATTTAATTTTTTTGGACTGTAAATTTTGTGTAAAAATTTATATTCCATTTCGTGTATTATGACTGTTTGCCATTTTAGTTATGGAGAACAATATTTCGATATTTATTTATATATTTCTTGCTTAACATTGATTGTAAAACACTCCTATGAAAACAGATTACTGAACTAATATTACGATCCAATTTGATAAATGACACCTGATATGTCACCTGTGATGTTACCTGGCATGTCATCTGAAACGTCTTGTCAATATGTTTCGTGTAACTCAGCTTAAAATGTACTTAATAACAAACTGTTACGATATAAATGTTACAGCTATTGATCGCGCCTAATTTGTAGTACCATTAGCATGGTACATTGAAAAACACAAATCAGAGCAGTATAGTGTTGCTTCTCAATCTTAAAAATTTAAAAGATTGCAGATGACGTGTAAGCTGTCATATTAGCTGATTTGTCACGCCACGCATCATCTAAATTTTTTTTTTAATCGTCAAAAATTGAAAATTCAGACTATATTGTTTTGATAATTGTTTTTTGGTGGACTATGCGTATGTCGAGTCTTATAGGTCGTAGAAGATATCTATAAATTGAACAATTAAGAAGTTTATTGTAAATTTATAACTTATAAACAAGTGTAACCTGACCTAACAGTATATGACATATTAGATGGCATCTTAGATGACTTACATCAAATGACATGTATCAGAAGGGATAAAATTTGATAAAGTGAGTTATGAACATATCTTGCATTCATCTTCAACTCTTATCTCTCTAAGGTATGTCTCTGTTCTTAATCTAAACTACATCTCCGCTCATGTCTTAAATCTTCCCCTAATCCCTATTGAAAATATATGGCTGTATTTATCGACCATATTTATTGCCCATAGCTTTTACCCGTACATTATGGCCAAAATACATTGGCATTAATTTTGGTGCATTTTTTGGCCATAAAATATGGGCATATTATAATTGTATAAAAGATTGTAAGAAAAGTTGGTTTGCGAGAAGTTCCGTACAATAACACCAAAACTGGGGGCCTGAAGTATTTTTGAACAATTTTTTAAAAAACTTTAAATTGTTAGATGTTTTTTATTGTTTTCTTAATTGTTCAAAAATACTTCAGGCCCCCAGTTTTGGTGTTATCATTCGGATGATAACAGTACATATGATGGCTGATGTACCATTGAAAAATGAGACTGCAAACCAACTTTTCTTACAATTTTTCATACAATTATAATATGCCCATATTTTATGGCTAAAAAATGCACAAAAATTGATGCCCATGTATTTTGGCCATAATATACGGGTAAAAGCTATGGGAAAAATATATGGTCAACAAATACAGCCATATATTTTCAGTAGGGATGGCACCGATACCTATTCATTTTCTTCCTTGTTGACCGCCATTATTTTACCGGCTCATGCTCACTTCTCACACACCGTCTGGTAACAGATATTTTTTTCTAGAGCATAAACGCATCTATACACGAAATGACACATCCGTTCCTATTGCTCTAGTCCTTCCCTATTCTCCAACAAATTATTTAATTCCAATCATTCGATTACATAGATAATAAGCTAATTTTCTTTAGCACGGACACGTACTACTTGCTTATACATGCTCATGCTCATTGCTTAAGAGGCATTATCTGTCAAGCGAACACACCCCCACTCTGTCCATCTTAAAATTGACTTGAAGACTTGAAACAAAATTGAAAATGTAGCTTAAGACTTCAACTTTCTCATGCTTTGTGGCCTTTTTTGAAATTGAGCATGGTGGCTATAAGATGGCGACCGTAATACAGTGGGTCGAAAAATAATTTTGGGAATTAGTTGAGAACAAATGTTTTAAAGGTTAATTTTACCTTTCTAAACGCTATAATGCTGTTTATAAGGTCGCTAAAAACGAATTAAATGGATTTTTTTTTCATTCGAAATGGGGATCCAATATGGCGGACGGACATAAAAATTTTGCAGTTTAAAATTAAACAAATATTATCATATTCTGCATTTAATTCTAAAATGAATTTGTTCTTGAGGTTTTTTAGTTGAAGTGCACAGTTTTTGAGAAAAAAAAAGACAAAATTTTGAAAATGACAAAAATTATTAGATACACCCACATTTTTTTTATTTTTCAAGTACAAGCCTATACTGAATTTTTAATGTAATATTGTAAAGGTTAAAAAGTTGCTGAATCAAAATTTGTAGTCAGATATGGAAAATTCAAAATGACGCATCCAATATGGCAGACGACAATAAAAAATTTTGAAATTTCCAACTGATACTATCACATATACAATTTTAAAATGAATTTCATTGTGATATTTTTTTGCTTGAGCACACGTTAAAAAAAATTCCTTGGTTTCTAAATTTATTAAATTTACTAGATTCCCCTAAATTACTTTTTTTTTACATTAGAGGGGAAACTTAATATCGTCCGTTATGTATTAGTGTCCTGGTAGCGCTTAATTACCATTTATACTGTAATATAAAAAATTTAAAATAAGATATTCTATTGGTTATTATATATTGGACAGTATTTTGTGTATAAGGCATTTCCCACGTAGCACCGTCCGTTTCAGAAACATTTGAGAAACGTATATTCTGAAACTTAGAACATTTCTCAAAGGTAGTCGGAAACGCTTCCGAAACGTTTCTGGAATCTGAAAATGTCCGCAGGAATAGCAGAATACAAAACGTCTCTAAAACGTCCCGGTAACGTTTCTGGAACTTATCTTTTATTTACTACGAATGAATAAAACGAAAATTGTTTTAAAATGTTTTATTTTTATCTATATTTATAAAGATTATTGACAATAATAGTGAAATTAAAAAAAAAAAAAAAAAACTAAATTCGCTGACAACGTAAGACAAACCCGAGCTATCTGATTGTCATGCGATAATCTTACTCACTGGGCCAGAGTAGATAAGATAACTTAGTAGATTATGACCATATAAAGGACAGGTATTATACGTAAATATTTTTCATTCTTACAACTGAACTATATATTATACTAGTTTAAATAAGCGCGCTTCGTAAGTAATTGTGATCGCAGCGTTCGCTCAAATTGTGATATTCGATACAATATTTGGGATTATGCGAGACTTCGATACTCGTCAAAAGCAAACAATAAAAACGAGTAGCTCAATTCTATTTCAAGTTTTATTTTAAATAATTTGCTATCATAATATTTATAAAATTAGTAGTGAAGGTAAACCTGACATATACTAGAACACAGTATAAGAATTTAAAAGTAAACTAAAAAGAAAAAGATATAACTAGTAACAATGATGTTTTTGAATGATATTTAGATAAAAAATTATTGAGTCAAAAAATTTAAATTGGCTAATTATATTTATATAGTTCAGTTATAAGCAAGAAAAATATCAACGCATGTTGCCTTTGATTTATAAACACGGAGAGAACTCTGGTGCTACAGTAGTATAAGCCTTCACCATATTGGTATACACCAGCGCATACTACATTAGGCTCCATAGACTCTATAGTAGGCTCGTAATAATTTTCTCGGTACCATACTAATTTGGTATGGCTCCCGAGCAAACGTAGTATGCGCTGGTGTATACCAATATAGTAAGTAGAGGCTTATACTACCGTAGCGCCAGAGTTCTCTCCGTGTAGACATGAATTATTAAGCCGGTACCTTATCCACTGCGGCCCAGTGTGTATAATTCTCGCCTGACAGTTTAAGGAGGTTGGGTACAGTCTTTCAGAGGGGAGGTGAAGCAGCGGCAGGGGTTTAGGAAGTACGCGGCATGACCGACATGGCTTTTTTTTTCTTGAGTTGGGATCAGTGTTTGTTATAGTTTCTGTATTACAATTTTTTTATTAAGTAGTGAGTAAGGGAAAGAGTTTTACTGTGATAGATGAAAGAGTGCCAGGTGTACGTGATAAAAAATTAATTAATCGGTTCGAAAAGTAATTAATCGAACCCAAAAATTAGTTTTAGAATATCTGACAGTGAGAAATAAATTTGATTGTTTATATTTAAGAAAATATAAGAAATTAGTTATACTGTAATAATTTGTATTTTCCTATAAGTAATTTGTTACAAAACATTTTTCTGAATTTAAGGAGGCTCCAGCGCCTCACCGTACCTATTACATGAATCTTTGGGCGCATATCACAAAGTTACGTTCAACTCGCCAGTACTCAAAAAGTACCTAACGGATCAGGCCCAAAAAATTCCCAGACATTCGTCAGACTGTGTAGTTTCTCACAGTGTTTGTCGCAAGTTTCTATATTGCGTCGTTTTCTCGAAAAAAAATCATAACCTACAAAGCAGAACTTAAATTGACCAAAGTGTGTTATAAATTTTCGAAAACCAAAATTTTTTGAATACTTCATCGTGCATTTACCTTGCAAGAAGGTGTGTACAATATTTTACATCATAATTTTGAAAAGAAAAAATTTTAGAAGCAGTTTAGGGAGAAAATTTTGTACCCCGCTGCGCTACAACACGTGTTTGGGCTGGTTTTTTTGAAGCGAAGCTTTTATAGGGACATTCGGGTGGGTAGTGAAACTTTACAAAACGACACATTTCTCGCGACATGGTCTCTCCCCCCACCCGAGCGGCCACTGCTGCTGCGTCCCCTCTCTCTTCGCTCCCCGCTCCACGCTCCGGCTCGACCGACCACCGCCTACCCGAACAGAAATGATCCTCAGTGTTGGATCCATTCCGGATCTGGGCCCGGATGTGCTAGGTCCGGACTGGATCCATATATGGATCCAATCCGGATCAGTTGTGTGCACCGTTTCGGATAAGTAATGGATCCGGTTAACTAGATCTCCGGGTAATGGATCATAGACGGATCCAGCCCGGATCAGACATACAGTGATGTTTTCATTAGGATAGTGAGGTTTATTCAATTTATTTATGAAAAGCGACAAATATTAAAAAAAATAATATAAAATCTAAATCAGTCATTGATACTTAAATACGTAACTAAGTTTACTGTACACAATAATATCATTTTTAATTAGATTAGGTATCTCGTCCATCAAGATTCTCCCCGTTGATTTCGTCTCTTTTACGTTTATTGGTACCATTGCTCCAGTAACCAGCATTATTGATGAGAGTACTTATTTGTGGATCTTGGTGTAATCTTATCAAAAGACTCTCCAAACATTGATAAGAATTTTGTTATAAATGAATCTGCAATAATTTAAAAAAAGCAATGTACAAGTGTCATTGTGTACTAATATTTTTTTATAAAAATGTAATAAATACCTTCATAAATATTGTAAAAACTACTGTCAATCATGACTGGCTTATTATTATTTTTTTTTTTTGAGCTATATGAGCCCTTAAAATAGTTTTATTCACAAAACTTCTAAAAATTCTTGTTGTTATAACCAGTACATCCTTCGTTCGTACAAATTTTTCTGACAATAAAATGCTGGCTCTTAAATTATTTGTCTGTAATTAAATACACCGTTAGTAATACAACATTTTAAACTTATAAGGCCTCAATTAGTTGACAAGAAATACTTACCAGATCTTTTTTGAGATCAATGTCTCCTTCCAGTCTACAAATAAATGCTGTGAACTCATCCATTGGACACATAAATATTTTTGGTCAACCGAATTATTATAACCATTGTTAGTATTGTTTTCACTATGTTTACTATTAAATAGATTTTTTGGAGCAAGTATAACCTGTTCACTGCTTACAAGATTCACTCCATTTTCATCAACACTCGCGTCTAAACGTTGCATTTTTCTATGATACCGCATTCTTATAGTGTTCAGCACTTTGCGCTTGTTTACTCGGTCCATTTTTAATAATTATTGATATTAAAAATATAGTAAATAATAAAAACGGAGTAAAAACTTATGTTACTGGAGCAGACAACAAACGACGTGATATCGTCCGGAACGGATCCGAAACTGCGCACAAACCTGATCCGGACTGGATTTGTTCATACCGAATCCCTGAGCTTCTTTCTGTTCGGGGGTCTGCTTGTACGTTTTCCAGACTATGGCATTATCGAAGAGTTTAACAACGTAACCACTCGTTGTCAGAGAGCCCTTACAGTCACTAAAACGTGCATCAGAAAACGCGTCTGAATTGTTCTATCTTCCAAAGTATTTCAGACCAAGAGACTTAGTTTCTGCTCAATACCGAAATACTAGTTTGACGATGTTCCAGTCTTCAGCCATCGGACTTATCTGATGTCAACTCAGATTCTTCACGCCATAGCTAATGTCAGGACGCACAGTATTAGCGACATACAACTAGCTCCCTACAGCCTTACGGTAGGGGCATTCTCTGTCAATTTTGCCCCCCTTAAGTCAGTCTGCTTTTCTGACTGCTCTCTTTGTCTTCTTTGCTGACTTAGCAGATGACCAGTGACCATGAAAGTTCTCATCGGTTTTGAGTTTTCAAGCCCAAATTAAATCAGGACTCTCTCGATATAATTTGTCTGTGTTAGTGTTGACACTTGATTTTAACTATTTTTTCAAAACCCAGAAAAGACCTTACCACACACCAATCCATCATTTAAAATTCACTGTGCAGAGTTTCTTTCACTCACTTTAATTTACCAGAGTAATTGATTGCTATTTTTGTGTGTGGGCACAAAATAGATGAGAGAGAAGAGGCTTCTTATTTATGATGGTTTATTTTATAAGACAGACTTAATTATTACACACTTCACAACACTGCAGACTGACAGACGATGATGGCTTTTACAGAGTAAGGAGTATACAAAAATACAACGGAGTGTGCGCGCCACGGCTGTCTGTACAGAACAATTATGTAGCTCTCGACGAGTGTGCGTGCCACGGCTGTCTGTACAGAACAATTATGTAGCTGCCGCATGATACTACCTTACATGCATGTATATACATACATATATATATATATATATATATATATATATATATATATATATATATGTATAATAGTGAGGCTCCGCCTCCTGCTCGCTCCGCGAGATGATATTATTATATAAGATAACCATTGATAGCATCTTTCCATATATAAATTAATTTAATTAAAGTTATACGTCTATATGACCGTTATACAGGGAAGTAAATCAATGATTTCCAATTTTTTCCCCTTTAAAAATATGGAAAGTAAGTAAATTTTCAATTTCTAAAAAAAAACCTTTTCCATCAGGATTTAAACTCGCGATCTCGTGCATACGAGCCGTGTACCGTGTCGACTTATCTACGAGCTACCTCTTTTAGTAAGCTATACACCACTACCTTCTATATTTCAGTTTGTAACTCACTTTTAATTTAAATATTAAATTACTGTTTATTTATAAATTAGTTTGAATATTTGTTGATTTACATTAATAAACTATCGAACAGTTGATTTAATAAGTTTTTCAAAACTTTAAAAATTGATTTCAGTTGCAGCTTTTCTATACATTCATTAATATTGCTTTTATTTTATTAATTATTAAGTTTTTACATAAATAAATAATTATTTTCTGAATGTTTACACTTTTTTTTTAATTAAAAAAAAAAATTTTCAGAGATATAATATTTTCAATCATGGGTTTATAAATATGAAGTTTCACGGATACATTATTTGGTTTTCATTGCGTTTTATTATTTCAAAATTCAAGCTGGGATCATTGCAGAACAAATTTTGGAGTAATCAGCCACATCTACATATATTGTTTGCCGAAAAAGTATAATTTGATACGTGGGAGCCCAAGTTTTTTCAAAAATTTTTCCTACATTACTGCTACTTTTTTCTCGACTGACTAAAAATACAAGATTTTATAATTACTTCTGAAATAATTATAATACCCCCACTTTTCCAATAACCCAATTATTAAGAACAATAAAAAGTTTTAACTTTTATTATTTGTTTTTCCTTCGGATATTAGGTTGAAGTATATTAAGTTATTCGGTTGAAGGAGCTAGAGATTCATGTTCATGCTATTCTTTCAAATTATCTTGAATTAGTGGATGAATTATTTATTGATGAACATTGTAATCAAGTGAGTTAATTTGGTGATTTACTTTGTTGTAACACAAAGTTGGTTATTTTTAGACGTAGTAGTAGAGCATTGTATTAGAACACATATTACTTGCCCCAAAGTCTAATGGGTTTTCTCCGTTATCAAAAGCATGTGATATCCAGCCGAAGTTTTCTTTTGACATGATCGAAATTATGATTTACCTATGTAGTAATTATAATACACGGTAAAATAGTGCTTATCATATTTTGTATAAAAATAACAATGTTCCCGATTGGGAATCCTTATCCGATTACATTTTAGTTATAGTTTGCTAGATCAAAACGTAATCATGGTCTGCACATGCCTGGTTTTCTTTCCACCATGTTCATGAGTCGGTTGCTCTGTCCGATTCCTGCAATAAGGTGTAATTATCCTATGTGTGTTGTCCCCAAACCCAATAGACTACTCTGAATACATTCTGAATTACTAAATAAATTATGTATCAATAAACAGTGTTAGCGGGAGAGTCAATTTTGTTATTTGTTTATGTGTGCTTTGAATTCATTTTATTTGAATCACGTATTGAGCTAAAGCGTACAGATTTCGGGTAAGTATCTGTTTCAACAGCTGTATCACTGACGGCCAGGTTTTTTATTTCCTGCCTCAGTACAGCAATGTTGGTTATTTTTGACGTAGTAGAACATTTTATTGAAACAAGTGTCTTCTTTTTGACAAATTTGGAGCTTCATTGCCCTAAAATCTATTTGGTTTTCTCCCTTGTCAAAAGTATGTGCTATCCAGCAAATCTTGTCTATTTACATCATGATCGAAAGTATAATACACCTATGCAGTAAGTGTAGTACACGAAAATATATTGCTTATCATATTTTGTATGAAAAAAACATAGTTTCCGATTGGGAGATTGTAGCCTATCACTGCTCAGATATACTTTGCTAGACTACAGCGCAATTACGGTTTGCACACACGTGGTTTTTTTTGTATCATGTGCATTAGGGTGGACGTTAATTTTTTTTTTTTAATATTTTGATGAGTGCCGGGCCTCAATCTCTTCTATGCACCTAAAAACTCGTGCACAAAAAATTTCAGGCCCCTAAGATTATTTTAACCCGACCCGCAAAGCACCTGAAGTTTCTTATGGGATTCACGTGTTAAAAAGTACGAAAATCGTTTGTTCCATATAAAA
>JAPYYV010010074.1:0-16825 GCA_030522625.1 Copidosoma aretas
AAAAGTATGTTGATACTTAAAATTTTCAACACAAATACATTTTCGGAAAAATCGTTCATCTACTGGTCCGCGTTCATCTATTGGGTGGTTGACCCCTACTACTTGGGCACTGACTGTCTGTTGCCCGCCTTTATATAATTTTATAAATTGTTGAAAACTTTGTAAGCCGCGTAGGCTATACAGGACCTCCGAGCTTCTGCTCCGAGTTAAAGTCCTTAGTCTTATAAACAAATAAATTCTAAATTATAAATTCTCTCTCTCTATAAGGCCTAGAGCCTCTTGTCGTTACAATAAATTCTATTCTATTCTATTCTCTGCCAATGCTACTCGAATTTTTGAAATTATATTTGGTTCACTTACTATTACTTTACTATTTTAAATTCCTAAAACAAATTCATGTATTTTAATCTTATATTTCAACATTATTCAACATTATTATAAAATAACTAATTTTCAATTGTAATTGTAAACTGCATAAGGTCAGATAGGGTATATCCCCATGGCCCAATAAATATTATCAATCAATCAATCAATCTCTCTCCTGTCCGTCGCGGGCAACGGGATGCACGAAGTAGACTCGCTTTTTTTCGCGAGAGAAACTACGGGCGCATGTGGGGCTACCGTAAACTACCTGAATTCCCGTACCCTGGTACCTTTTTTTTTCTCGAAAGTACTGGAGAAAGGGGAAAAGGTCACGAGACGTTACGTAAAGCCATACTCCCCCCGGGGGCTCCTTTATATCTGATGCATATGAAAATTCGCAAGCGAGAGCGTGTACATCTGCGGCTTAATTGAGGAAGATTTACACGCGGGCGCACGCGCGTCGTGTATCGCACAGTGTCTGTGTAAGTACTATATGTATAAGTACAGCAAAAAGCTCGAACTGTGTGTATTGGATGGATGGATGTAGTAAGTGTGCATCTCTCGATATTACGTGCAGACGAGGAAGAAGGAAAAAAAAAAAAAAAGTAGAAGATTCCGCCCGGCGATTGGAGAAAGCGGGCGCGGGCGCGCAGCTGCCGCGGAGGAGACGACGGAGTGTATTAGTGTCGGTAAACGCGCGACTCCCGTATCGCCCGAGCGGATCTACGGTGCGGAAAAATAAACGTTCTGGTGGATAGTCTTGAATCCAAGCTTGAATCGGTCTTTGGCGAGCGACTTTTCCAGCGGACGCGTTTGTTCTCCATTTTTTCCACCCCCCGACGATTGGGGGACAAGAAAGGAAAAAAAACGGAGGATAATGAACCGTAAGTCCGGCCGCCGCTGCGTGGGTTGCCCTCCGTGGTCCCGCTGCGCGGGCAAGAAACTCGCTCGGCTCTAATGCGTCGTCCGTAATAATAATCGCCCATTTCCACCACCGGCCGTCCGTCCAGCATGGGAGGATGCGTATACTTATCCAGCGCGAACGTTAGAATCTCGCGGTTAAACCCACGCAGCAGCTGCTGCAGATGCATCACCAACGGTATGGAGTGCGGGGTATCTCCTCGGCGGCCGGTCATTAGACGAGCGGTGCAAAGATGATTCTTTCTTCTTCTTTTAGCGAAAGCGTGCGCAGGGAAAGAGCTGTACTATGCGCGTCACGCGGCGTTGTCGCGCTAAGGACGAGCTTCGCGGTCGACATTGACGCGCTAATTGCCGAGCTTCTTTGACTGTATACGCTCGAGAAGAAAAAAGCGAGTCGTTCGCGAGTGTGACCTATTGTACTCCTACCGCTGGTGGAGAGTGCCTTAAATTTTCTTGGTACGGTGTGCGATTGATAGGTGATGGAAATTCGACTGTGTACGAGTTGAGCGATATTTTTTTCATCAAATCCCAATTTTCTTCGATTTATCTATTCAAGATCAGTCGATAGTCGGTACGAAGTGTTCCCGATGGAGTAAGCCCATTTTAAATAGTTGCACTGTTCAAAATCTGTTTAATTATAAACAGAAGAATTCTGTTTGAAATTAAACAGACTACACACGTTTTGTGTAAATTTAGTGTTAAGAGTACACAAATCTTGTGCTGTTTAGCCATTGTACTCATATCTTATACACAAACTTTGTGTACAAAGTACAAATATTTGTGTAATTTTTACAAATAACAACTGTAAAATAGCAAACTACACATTTTTAATTGTGCATTTATGTGTATTATATATGATGAATAACTGAATATGAAGACATTATTATTATATAACCAATTATTTTATTACATTTTATACGTGTAACTTATTAAAAACTACTCTATTTAAGTTTCAAGTGTAAGATAAGTCTACTCACGAACCATTATCTCCTTTCTTGTTACTCTGTTGTTGATTGCTCACTGCTCACTATATAATTCATGTTAACTCGATAGATGACTAGATCAAACTGTTAACTTAACATCTGGTGAGCTGCGCAGCTCATTGCGCAGTATGGAGTGCGCACCTCAGCTAGGTCACAGGCCACTGCCTCACTCAGCTGACTTAGCTGTTAACAGTGTGATCTAGTCATCCATCGAGTGAACACGTATTATATAGTGAGCAGTAAACGATCAGCAACAGAGTAACAAATAAGGAGATTATGTTTTGTAAGTAGACTTATCTTAAACTTGAAACTTAAATCGAGTAGTTTTTTATAACATATTCGTAGATAATGTAATTATATAATATAATAAGTAATACAAGTAACACAATAACAATGTATACGTAGCAAAGTCAGTAAATTGACGACATAATATTATATGCATGAGTCAAAAACGAGATATTTTGGTGACTGAAATAGGATTTTCAAAATTTAGTGTTTAGAATATTTCTATTATTTTTTCTATGTTTATGAGGTCCAAATTAGCCGAAAACACATGTTAATTTACATAGGATTTTTAAAAAAACTTTAAAAAAGCAATACCGTAACGACAGTGGTACTTTTTCGGCAATTCTGAAGCCCTAAATAATAACTTTTCAACGAAATTTAGTTTGGTACATATGCATCGTCGTACACTATTGCCACCTTATAATTGACAATACCTTTAAGATTAGAGGCATTACGGTAATTACCGCTTATTTTAGTCAGCAGATCTCTCTATACTAACGATGACCCTGTGACTAGCCGCATTTGAATTTCTAATTTAAAAAATTGGTCGATATGCTTGTTCACTCCACTATACAAAATGATCAAATCAAAATATCAAAGATGGACCACTTGGCCCAACTAAATCATTTATAAATGCCTTGGACACGTTCAAATTTTTTTTTATCGCTTTAAACGACTAGAAACGGTGCTAGAAGGTTCAGATTATTGGAAAGTACAGCTTGAAAAAATTAAAAAGTTAACGTATAGGCAGTATAAGCCGGTAAAAATGGAAATTGGAAATGCTTCGCGTTACTAAAATGATATTTTGGCCTGTTCTTTCCATCCTATGTCCACGGCAAATATTTTTTCGACTCGATTTTAAAGGGGCTACCTAGAGATAATTAGTTAACACTTTTTGAAAAAAGTTTCAGCTCAAAATAATAAAATGCGTTGTTTACAAACATAAGCTCCATGAAATAACGCAGTTTTGTTAAATATGGCCCACGTACACTGGTAAAAGTATTCATTAACTATAAAGCGATGTCTCAACTGTTAAGGAATAGGCATACATTCAAAGCCATATTCCTTAACAGTTAAGACGCCACTTAATAGTTAAGACATCGCTTTATAGTTAAAGAATACTTCTACCAGTGTACATTATTAGAAACTCGTTAAAGTTTCAAGTGTTGGCAATGATGTGACATTGGTTGTCAATTTATTATTCGGCAATGTTTATTAATTGACATGAAATCGTACGAGATTATTTTTCTGCAAGAAAAGCGAATGTTCAGTTGCTAAAAAAAGCAGTCTCTTTATAGCCTTTTTGTAACAAAGTCATTTTTTTTATTTGTAAAAGTTTTGTATATGACAAAATAAATCTCATGTCGTCACATCGAAATAATAGCTTGATTAGACGTTTTTTTCTTTACTTAATTATTTCCTGATTCCTCGAGCGCATTCATCTTTTCGATACAGTTACACGAAGTTCGTATACCCAGTGTGTCTGTGCGTATGAACGTACTTTGAAAATGTTAGGGATGCTTCCATTTCGAGCAATTAAGTAACGAGCGCCTCGAGCACAAAATCCCACGCTCGCCCGCACCGGCTTGATTAAGAAGAAGCACCGCACTCTTGAGATTAAAACTGAAAAACCCGAGCCCGACGAAAATCGAAACAAAAAGAGGAAAAGGGAGAAAAAAAACTGCTTGAAATTCACCCTCGCATAACTGTACGCGTTCCCTCGATTTCTCTCGGAAGTGCACGCCTGCGGTATTCACGGAGAATGAAAAGGAGGGAAGAAAGAAACGCAAGAAGTACAGAAAGGAAGGAAGAAAAGACAGGCGGGCAGGCAACGTCGGCGTCATGCTCGTGTGGCTTCGAGAAGCCGGAAGCAGCGGGGCGAGAGAGAGGCAGGGGCAGGCGACGGTTACGTTATTAACGAAAGTAAATCGGCCGGGCCTCCTACGCCTGGCTCTCTTTTTTCTCGATTTTTTTCGTCGCACACTCTCTGTATGATGTACACTGTAGCTGATGCGGATCGGCAAAAATTCCCTCGGATGCTCGGCTGCAGCTCCGAAGATTACAGTAGCAGCAGCAGCAGCGGCACCGGTGCCTGTTACGGGAAAGAAAGAGGTACAAAGAAGCTCGGAAGAATAATGCAAGGACTTTCACTTGCTCTTTTTTTTCTTACTGATGGACTCGCTGCTGCTGCCGCCGCGTTGCTCGATCATCACGCTGATGATGATAATGACGTTCATCGTGATCGCGATCGACTCTGCCGTTGTTGTCGGCTTGATTGACTCCTCTGTACATTGTTGTTGCTGCTATCGCCATTATTGTGGCGATGAACAGTCTCGCTTCTACCCAATGCGATCGACGATCGGTTCCGTTATTATTAAACGTGATGCGGTCCATTGTGCTACCGCGTGTGGGAAACTTGATTTCATAGCGCAGCTACGTGCTTCCTTGTTTGGTCTTTTTTAAATATACAAGTTGGATCGGTCGTCGGCTACTGTCGGCTTCCTGTATCGAGTCTACGGTATGGCATTGAAAGAGTCAGTTTGTGCATGGCATGTGTGAAATTTCGACGACGGTTGGAACAGTGTAACAGAGGGAGAGGGGAGACGCCCACACTGCAACGACACACGCCGACATTTGACAGTTGAAAGTGAGGGAGGGCGCCGATAAGGACGCGCTTATCGCCCGGAGCCAACAACAGGACGAATATAGTTGCTGCGCTCCGCGTGATGAGCTAATCAACAGCGTGGCGCCTCGAATATGCTCCGCTGCTGCACAGGATAGGGCATGGTGCTCTACTGTCTCCGTATCGCGGTTTCTTGCTTTTTTTTTTTTTTTTTTTTTTTTTTTTTTTTTTTTTTGTTTATGTTTTTTTTTTTTTTTTTTTTTTTGTTTTTTATCTTTTTTTTTTTTTTGTGTTTTACAAAAATACAATTTCCATTTCAACTCCTTCAGCGGGAAGTACCATACGCGATGAAATATGTGTGAGTGGCCTGCTTTTAATGTCAATCGTCTGCTGATAGTCGTTTACGTTTCATCGCGGCAAATACAGCACAGCTCGGCTAAAAATAATGCGTGAAACGAAGCTCTCAAGACCCCGAGACTCGTGATTTTATTCGAGCAGAGTAAACGGCCTTGATAAGTGTAACATGTGGGAACGACGCGACTGCGTGCAAGTGTATACATACGCACGCAAGAGCGTATGAATAAAATTGATGCGGTGGTGTTACTCGGGGTCACAGTTGCTTTGTTACGCGATTACGAGCGCGTAGCCTTGTTTCTCTGATTTGTGTATTGAAAAAATTGTTTCTTCCTACGAGTGTCCAGTAAGTCGAAGTGCGTTCTTTAAATTTTCACACGTGTCGAAAAGGTATCAAAGCAATGTTAGTAGCGATTTGTTTTGAAACGATTGATCTTGCTTCCCACGTTTTTGTGCAAGTTTTTGTACCTTAAGCATATAATATAGCCAATGAATCGAGAGCTGTATCGTCAATATATTCTTACCAAGCACGACCAATTTTTTTTTTTTATATGTCCAACATCACGAAAACTTAAGATTAGGCATGGTCTAATCCCATCGGAACTATTAGCAAAAATTCACTTATAGATTTATAATGTCGTTGGACGCAATTTTAATAGGTGGTAAAAAATGAATTTTTATTTTTAATACTTTTCCTACTTGTATATTTGATAGTGTTCGTAATAATTCAAGCGTAAAATATTTTAACGATTTGATGGCAGGTTTAAGTATAGCTCGATAAAACGCATTTAATCAAAGCCCACCGTTATACATCACGAGTTGTGATTTCACTCAATAGGAAACACCTAAAAAAAAAAACAAGTAGAATAACTTTAAAATTACACACCCAAAGAAAAAAAAATATCCCTCGGAAAAATCCCAAGATCGATCGCTCCGGTAAAACCTCGCACGCATACCAGGCCATCACCATCATCACCATCGATAACGGAGTCGAAGCCTATTCATACGTATCTGAACCTATGTATGCACTGCATCGGCGTGCGTCCGTTCCTTATTCGCGCGAAAACGACGCCCAAACAGAGAGGGAAAAAAAGCAACTCCCCTCTGTGCGAAAAAATAGGCAAAAGGATCTAGGCTCCCGTTCTTTCTCCGTTGCTGCTACCTCGGGCCCTTCTTTTTTTTTTTCCTCTTTCTCCCCGACTACGCCCGCCCATTTTACTATTCAGTTCAAACATTAGACGGCGAACGACTACCTGGAGAGCGCACAGCGTACTTACAGATGTGCAGTTAACTTAATGATAGCAGTGGGCTCTAGCGTGGCTGCTCGGCCGCGCGAAATAGGCGGAGCTCGGCCCATAGCATTGTATTTTCTCTCTTTCTCTACCTTTTTTTTTCTGTACACGTATACATACGTACATATACTTACTCTGGGTATAAATGCACGTAGCAGTTTCTCTCGCTTTCCTCCATCTCCTTTTTTTTCGATGTCACAGCAGGAGCAGGGGCGAGAGAGGAAACGCGATCGACTCGCCCTGATGGCAACGAGCGCCGCGCGTAATTACGTAATTGGATCTTGTCTCGAGGATTCGTTCCCGAACAAGACTGATGTGTGTTTTTCTGTACTCCTCGGCGCGGCTGACCCCTCCTCTTTTGTGTTTCTGTGGGTACACTCGTTGTCCGATCGAGTTTGATTAGGGACTGCTGGCGAGGTTGGGAATCGTGATGAATAATTTACGTGGATCTCGTTTGCCAGGGGTTTTTTTTTCATCCAATGTATTTTATAATGTTTGAAACAATTTTCTTTCCAACATCCATTTAACGCTTGAGAGAGAAAAAAACGCTTCAAACGTATTTTATTATCTTTAAGTTAAAAAATCTTTAGAAAGCAATCTCGACCTTTCAACATGTCCTAGCACGATATCATATGATTTCTTCATTAATTTTTATAGAGGTTAATATATATTAAACTATACCACGTCATATTTAACAATTCGTTCCCCAAAATTGTAATGATCTCAACAAAATATTCAACAAAATCACTGAAAAACTTATTTTTTTACGATACCTATTTTTAACTTCTGGAAAAATAACTTTTTCATCTTGAAAAGAATCAATACTACATACGTTATTCCCCTCAGACGCAGATATCTTCTCAGAACTCTGAAAAATAATCAGTATATTCCAAAGGAGCGATTTTTAAAAACATTCGTGAAAGCCACATCAAACACAAAATCACTTCCTCAATCTTCGAAAGTCAGTTTCGTTCCCACATCAACCGACTCTCATCATATCCACGACGACGGAACGTCATCATGTCGAGAGTAGGCAATCCCTCCTCGCGTCACATCTTCCCAGCATTTAAAAGCCATCGACATGCGCACGCTCCTCCTTCTCTTCCTCTCGACTTGGAAGTACATCAGCGCTTTTATCACACACGTAAAGCAGCTTTCTCCGCCATGACCTTTCTTATCTCCTATACCTAGCTTTATTTCCGTCACAATCCCATAATCGAAAATAGCAAGCGTCACGACGACTGTACAAATACAGCGATCGATTTTCACGAATACCTATACCCACATATCGACCACACGTGTCAGTTGCAAAGAGGTTGATGACGGCTAAGCTCCTGCCCACGCGAATCCCTAATACACCCCCACATACCCGTTGCCGTTCCTAACCCGCCTCGCTCGAGCAAATCGTCCCACGCGCTCAGACGTCAACCGATCATTTTCCCCCGTTTCACTCGATCGAGCTAGTATACAGACACGTGGGACATCATCGTTAAACCTCCACCCTTCTCCCCGCCAACAGATTGTTTTCTTGAGTTGCGACGTCAATGCGACGTAAAGTTTTTTGTCACGTGTTGTTGCTGTTCGCTCGGGTATCTTATCTGCCGAGACAATTTTTGTCCCCCCTTTGTACTATTTTTAGACAATTTATTGCTCTTGATCAAAGTGGAAAATTCGTTACTGCGGGCGATCGAGCGAGAATATTTATACTCTAGTTACTACACCGTAATACTACTATTGATACATTTAAAAAAAATTTTTTTTTTTTTAAAGTTCGCACCAAGTCTTGTACTTTTTATTTTCTGCAAAGAAATTTCATAAATTAAAATAACAATCTAATTGGATCATAGAAATGCATTTCTTTGAATTCTCATCGTTGAATGAATCTATAAAAAAAGTGTTAATCATACCAAAGTTTGAAAGCGCTGATTCGAATTAAATTATGTTTACCAAGTAGCTGTATGATATCTTATGATTTTGTATTGACTATTACATTGACGCAGTGACGCACAAACATCTAGTTTGTCAAAACACCTGTCATCATTCATAAAAAAATATATTTGTACACATACAACCAGATCGATCGATGCAACCAAAATAGACCAATCGAAATGAAGAAAAAACAAATGTTCTTCCTCTAATCAACAGGCGAACTGTACGTGGAGGACCTGGGCGAGCGATGCTTCGTGTCCATAAGAATGGGCTGGCTGTGGGTCGAGGGGACACCGATGCGGTTGGCCTTGCGAGCGCTGAATCTCCGACAGGCCGAGCCCAGCATCTGCCAACCGCACGCGCTGGCTTTGGGCTTCACGTTGAGTGACTCCAAGGACGACCCCCTCGCCACGTTTTGGGTGAGTTTTTTTTTTTTTTTTCCTTTTTTTCTTTTTTTTCTTTTCTTCAGCTTGAAGCCATTTTTCCCTCCTTTATTATGTATTTATTTTTTTATGTTTGTACTGTTATTTCTCGTTTTATTATTCACCCAAATGCCGTATACGTTCTATTTTTCCCAACTATACTACCTTCCATTTACGCATACCTATTATACCTGTGTGTGCACTGTGTTTTTGCGTTTTTTATCAGCCCTATCAAGCCAGCGATCCCGCTATTCAACGAACGTACTATATCCTTCCATTGGGTAACTAACAAGCCCTCCTCCCCCCTACCCTTCTTACCTTCCAATGGTGTTTCTGGCAAAGTTCTTGCATGATATTGATTTACAACACACCAGACCACCGGTGCACCGAATTCTGACAATCGGTCTCTTTTTGTTGTTGGCCGATAGCTTTCAAGCTCCCACAGCCCAACGGCAACAAGTCATTACAACTCGTGGCAACGACCAACGTGTGTATACACGCGAGCGAATTATTTTTTCCCTCCGCCCCCGAGAAATCCGTACTATTTGCGCTAGGCGCAAACATTTCCGGTATAACTCACACATAATCGTCTTGCATATATACGTGCCCGATTTGAGGAGGCAGAGAGACCCCGCAGGCCTTGATTACGTATTGCAAGCGCACGCGTATATGTTATATACAACACTGCACTCTCTCTCTCTCTCTCTCTATCCCTCCGCTCGCGCTGCAGAGCGCGTGTACGGGGACTCTGAAACACTTTTTCCCGGCCAAAGTTAAATCAACGAGCGTATACTCGTATGCAAGTACTTGCGCTTGGTCCTTTTGCGTATAGACCGGAGAATGGTCTCTATTTCGGATGCCTGCGCCGCGTTTGGCTCGGCTCCAGAGAGGCGCAGCCAGCAGCACTCGCCGTGTTGTGCTGTACAGGCCTGGCATTTTCCCCCGACGCGAATTTAGAATGCTGATGAGAAGAGGGAGTTGTATAGCGTGTCCTATGGGAAACAACAACAACAACAACAACAACAACAACAACAACAACAACAAACAACAGTGGCAGCAGCAACAAAAACATAATGGGGGGTCTAATTGTTGCGACACGTGAAGCGTGTGCGCGGCAACGGATCGGGCGCCCGAGTGAAAATCCGACGGGCCGGAATAAGAGCCGAGCGCGCGTTTTCGGGCTCCAGTTGAGTTTGGCAACCGAGGCGTCGCCAGCAGAGTCAGGTGATTAGAATACGACCTGCTCCCTTTTAATTAACATCGCGCAGCGGGCCCGGAGCGACGATCGTGTACACATCGCTCGAGCTTGTAGCAGAGAAAGACGGACGAGCGGGGATGATCCCCGCGAAAGGGAAAGGGAGTGTTGTCCACCGCACTGTCGTGGTTCATCCGCGAGCCGCTGCTGCGGTGTGTAATATATGCGTGCGTGTCGAGGGCCGGTGTAATTGCATGCAAATGCGCGCTATCCGCGGCGCGATCCGCGTTTTTCCAGCTGCCCGGCGGAAATAATACATGTATAACACTTTCACTGTACAACAACGGCGATAATATTGGGGGTTTATTTTTGGAAAACTGCGTGCGAAATTTAATTACGACCGTGTGGGAGGGGAGAGATCGACTAATTATTTGATTTTGTTTTTTCATTTACTCGATCAACGAATCTCCGTCGCCGGGATCGCGAATTTCAGCGAGAGTCTCCGCGTGGTTGGAATAAGACGCGCGAGGATCGACACAGGCGCGCGCGCTCTTTCACGCCCCCCACCCCCCCCCCCACCCCCCGACGCGCCCCAACCGATCGCGAGCAGCCGATAGTGCTGTCCCGATGGGTTAATTTAACGCTCCGCGAGACTCGAATTCAGGAGATGATGATGATGATGCTGGCGATCTCGGGGAAAGAAAATATACACAGAACCGACCCGGAAACGCGATGCATCTTGTGCGCGATCCGATTTTCATTAATCCAACAGTAGCGCCCCGAGAGTCGTCCTGCACGGGTGTAACAACGATTCGATCCGCCGGCGCGCCCGTACTATAATGCACTATCTTCGGATCGGGCGTTTCTCCCGCGCGCGCTTGAGATTCCTGGCCGTGCAGCAGAGCGCGCGTACGTACTCTTACACACACGCGTGCCGCGTTGATGATGATGATGATGCTCGGTATACGGTATAGAGCATAATATATATAGCGGCGGCGTTTCCCTCATTTGCACACGCGCGCGCGCGCGCGTAATGCGATCGAGAAGAGATAGGCCGTCGCGGAAGAGCAGTCCGGTCGCGTCCATCCTTCTCTCTCTCTCTCTTCTGCCAAGAAACATGGGTATCAGTCGCTTCTTCTTTCTTTTCCCTTCTTCTGTTGTACCGAGTTCACCGACCCCCTTTGGGGGATCAGATCTTACAGTTGCACAACAGAAATAATTGTAATTGGGGGGGAAAAAAGATAACCGTTCGCGCACGTTTTCTCGAAAATCACCGTCCGCCGGCTTATCCGAAGAGGTATCATTTCGCTCCCCCCGGCTTCTGTGCATGCACTTTCATAACTTTCACGCGTGCGCTCGGATACACAAATGTACCTTATGCATACCGCATGGACATGTCTTTCGGGGCCCGTACTTGGACGCAACGGGGGACAATTAGACCAGTACACGCGTGCCCCGAGAGTCGAAAATCGGATCGCGGCGGTGCAGGAAACGAGGTTCGGCTAAATTGGGGAGGAGAACGGATGGGAGCGCCGGTGGTTCTACATGGGCCCGTCGAGCTCGTTACAAGAGTTACGCGCCTCGCGGTTTCATACCTGCAGCCTCAGGAGTGCACAGCAGCAGCAGCAGCACCATTGATACGCGCGATTTCTTTCGAGGGACTATAACCCGCGTTCATTGAGGCTATGATTTGACTTTCGCTCTCTCCCTCCCTTGGCTGCGTAACACACCGCCCGCGGGTGATTTTCGCTCACAATGGCCGTTACGTCTTCATTTGAATAGCGCTGCTGCTGCTGCTGCTGCACGCATTGTGCTGTTGTTGGTCTTGCCGCGTTCTGGATGAATGACGAAAACCTTTCGACATTTTTCCCCCTACGGTTTTTTCTTTTTTTTTTTCTTTCTAATTAAGCTCACGCTATCGTAATTATTTCCCCGATCGAGGGGAAAAGCGGGTTTCTTCGCTGTTATAATACTGCTCGGATTTTTCGTCTGTTTTCCCGCGCTGGAGGCTCAGAGAGGGTACAACTTTCGACATGCTCTTCTAAAGTTGCCCCAAATGGCAGCGGTGGTGCCATTATTGGATTGAAACTCGATATCCCAATACGGAGTCTCAACTTCGCGGTAAGTGTTCTGGTGCAAACTATTTGCAAACGCTCGTATACGTACGTGATTATGGCGCCTCGGGCGAAGGAATTCTCCCTGTAAAATTCAATTCAATACGGGGTATGGAAAAAATATATACATGATACGTGTGTGTGTTGCGAATCGTACCGAGAGAAAGAGACTCGAAGTGGCAAGGAATCAGAATGAAGGCTCACACGCAAAAAATGATCTAACTTATAAGTGTGTACTTTGACGGAGCCGGATACGCGCGCGGAACAATCGATCGGCATAATTAGAACGCGGCGCCGCGACGTGACTGACGCGCCGGGCACTTTTCATACACGTAGTTATAAATGTGTGTGCTCGCGTTTGTGCGTTATTTAATACTTGTAATATTTCTCAACTCCGTTCCATTGGATCTACAATTCGTTTTCTCATTGTTGTGATTTAATGCAAACCAAAATCCGAGCCAAAATCTCTGCTGGTACCGTTAATTCCATTTTTTATGACTCCGTACACTTTAAAACACGTGTAAACATTAATTTCCATCTCGAATGAATCCATTTCAAATTACAGACGAAACCCGGGTCAAACGATTATATTGAGAGAAAAAAAAAAAATCCAAACGTTCTCGAATCGCAAATTAAAACCACATTAACAGCCGTAGTTTCACTTCCGTTTATTAGAAAAAAAAGAGGCACGCATGTGCGAGGGAGCGCAGACAAACCGATACCGACACAACACCGTACCACGTGTGCGAGACCCCTGGTTCCATGTGGTAACACGAGAACTGCTTTTTTTTCATCGTACCACCACCACCGCAAAATATAGACAGAGATAGAGAGAAGGACAGAGCACTCGAACAGATAATACAAGCAAACACGCCCGGTTTGACTTTCAAATCTCGCGAACCGGAGCGAAATCACGCGTCGTCATGGTCAAGTCCCTATCTCTCCCTCTTATCAGCTGTCTCAATGGGCAACCAGAGCAGTATAGCAGCGACAGCTATATACATAATACATGATTGACCGTCCTTGCCGTGGAATCGCTGAAAATAGTTACTAGGAATTATGGCCGATTCCTCGATCGGAGGACCGACTCTGTGCGTTACCTTGTTGTTGTTCTTGTTGTTACCCATTCTCGAGAAACTTATATTATGCGTATTCCAATACACGGTGTGTCTATACCTGTACTTACTATTATACGCATTTATATACCATCTGCTTATTAGGGCGTAAGAGCTGTGAATAATTGCATTTTCACCACACCCATGCGATACCCATGTGCGCCTGTGTCTATATTTTTGGCGACTCTAGGCGCTGCTTATTTGTTGTATTGCTCATGCTAATTTGTAAGCTTTTTTTATCTCACTATTATACGCTGTAGAAGTTTTCGTGTGTCATCTGTATGTTTTTTCTGTGGTCAATAACTGATGCTTGCGAATGTATACGCTGAACGTAACTTAATTCGTCAAGCGGGATATTCAACATTTAATTCCTATTGACTGGTACCATAACATAAAATCTCTCATTAGTGGATTTCATATTCAGCGCTTTATGAATTAAGTTGCGTCTGGTCTACTGATTCCACTAACAATTCATTGTATTTTGTAGAAATGTAACAATAAAAAAATGTACCCTTCCTCTTCCTGTTTGTTTTTTTTTCTTTGGTTACCTTTCCATTCCAGCTATCGCTACTTACTGTACTCACTGGGAGAAAAATAATACTATTTTAACACTTTGAACTGTAGCAGTATTGCGTCAGTAAAAACTAGGTTGCAAAGAAACAAAATAGAAAGTTCCTAGATGACGGTATAACATCCGCTGGGACACTAACATTTCTACGTATCACATTTTTCTCTGAGTATTCTTTCGTATCAAATCAGTGAAAAAGACACCTTGAAGTTTTATCACCACGCCACTCTACTACCGCTATAGTACTGCCACACAATTTACGTATATCCGTCCTTTAATTTAACCAATAACTTCAACACCCATGATGGATTATTCAACTTCCTTGCACCATCGACTTTGAACAAATTCCTTCAAGCTCCTCGAGATAAATACATGTGTACGTATATATATATTATTATTATTTTTCTTTTTTCTTCGCACGTTGTTTATTTTTTTTTTGCCCTTTATACCTGTTCCCGTAATCAACCAAGCAACCAAGCTGTGATGTACTATATGTACGCAAACGCGCAATTAAATGATAACAAAAGAAAAATTGCCATGCTCTTTTTAGACCGACACCGAGCCGACCTGGTGGTCCTGGGTCCGCGCCATAGCCGCCGAGATAGTCCGGCAGACGCCCTTCCGCGCCCAGCGCTGCCTCAACTTCCTCGGCATCCTGACGACCTGTCCCCGTGGACCCGTGCCCCTCCCGGACAGCCCGACTGACCAGCGCCGGCGCTCCCGCAGCGAGCTCCGCTACTGGCCCACCGGTGACCTCAGCATCGAGAAGATCTCCCCCGACCAGGACTCGCCCTCGATCCTCGAGGACACGCGTAGGCGCGCCCGCAGCGAACTACGCGCCTGGTCGAGCAGCAACAACAGCAGCGACGAGGACCTACTGCTCACGGGGCCCGTGGTCACGTCAGCTCCCGCGGGCAGCCTCGTCGTCGGGACCGACGGTGGCAGGCGGGTGGCCACCCTCGTGGGCGTAGTGGTCAGCGCCAGCGGTGGCGGTAGTAACAACAACAACAACAACAACAACAACAACAACAACAACAACATCAACAACAGGGCCTGGGGCTGCAGCGAGAGCAGCGAGGGCAGCGACGACAGTCTGCCCTGGGGCGCCGGGGGCCCGGTCTGCTGTCGCTCGAGCGTTGACTCCGTGGACTCGGCCATATCGCTGAGCGAGCCGAGCACACGGGAGCAGCGCATGCAGCGCTACAAGGAGGCCAGGCGCCGCGAGAACGAGGCCAGGCGCAAGCAAGTCCTCGAGGAGGATGCTAAGAGGCGTCTGGCCAGCAGGGCCATCGTTGCCCAAAACAGTGGTAGTAGTAGTAATCCCGCTCCCCGACAGTCCGAGGAGAACAACAACGACGAGGACGAGGGCGTCGAGAACGAGAGCTGTCGCGCGTCGAGGCACAGAAGGAGCAGCAGCAGCAGCACCACCAGTTTGTCGAAGATCACGAGAACGAGGCTGTTCGCGAACGACCAGGACGAGGAGCTGCCGCTGCTCGGAGTCTCTGCGTCCCCCAAGACGGACCTGACCAGGCTGATATCGTCTTCCTCCTCGTCGTCTTCGTCGTCGTCGTCGTCTTCCTCCTCCTCCTCCTCCTGCTCGCGAATCGACGATACCCTCAAGTTCTCCAGTCCTGTCAAGTCCCAGACGGACGCGTGTTCCACGGTGAGGTTCGAGAACACGAGGCGGCAGGGACTCCAGTATGACGACGATGACAACGAGAACTGTGAAAAAAACAACAATAACAACAGGAACTGCGGCAACGACAACAACAACAAGAACAGCGACAGCGTGAGCCGGAACAACCAGCTGAACAGCAGTCTGACGAAACTCGGCATACTCAAGACGGACGCGGCGCTGGAGCGCAGGAGCCGGGCCCGGGAGCGCAGGACGGTCCGCGATCGGGGATCCCAGCTGTCGCTGCCCGCCGTCGTGGCGTCGCCGAGGCCGGAAATAGAGACGCTCAGGGAGCGCAAGGAGCGTTTGTCGACCACGACGACAATGAGCGGTGCGACCAGTACTAAGCTGCCCGAGATCCCGATGGACTGCTGCAGCGGCCAACAACAGCAGCAGCAGCTACAGTCACGGCAGGAGCAGCAGTACCGAAGATCGGCCTCGCTGTCGGTCCTCCAGGAGCAGCAGCAGCAGTCGTGCGAGGAGGACGTGGCACGGCTGCTCAAGCGCTGCCAAAGGGTCGACCACTACGTGCCGGTGCGGGACAAGCTGACGCTCTTCGAGTCGTTGACGAGGATGGCGGGTAGGTTGGCCAGGAGTACCGAGGACCTCTGCAGGACGTGCAGCGGTAGCAACGCGAGCAGCCCCAGGGGCAAGCAGAGGGCCAGATCGCTGCACGACCTCAACCGGGGCGGGGTCAAGCTGGTGCCCGTGCGCGAGATGTGCAGGTTCTTTGAGAACGGCAAGGACTCGTCCTTCGCGTCCGTTGATAATGCCACGCCCCTGAGGAAGGAGACCGTGAGGGTCAGCGGGAACAGCGGGAGTGCTGTCAGGGGGTGCAGGGAGCCCCCGAGGAATCCCAACGCGCCCTGCATCAGGACCTCCACCAGGAGGAAGCACTACGCCAAGTGAACGGGGATTATCGTTATCTTTTTTTTCTTTTTTTTTGTTTGCGTTGTTCTTTTTTTTTGTCTTTTTTTTTTTTTTTT
>JAPYYV010010075.1:0-11531 GCA_030522625.1 Copidosoma aretas
GTGAATTCGACTAAAAAATAAATTTATTTTATTCGTTGAGAACCAGTCGTCGACTCCAGAGTCTTATTTTGCTTGCACTCAGTATATGCTTTCTAAAGTGTCGTCAGCTCGACGCCACTGTGTAGAATTACCGTCAAGCTGTGTGGGTAGTGTATGTAGTGAATATAAGTGTGAGGTACGCGACCGAGCACTCGAACACTGACCTACTACACTTGATACATCTGCTGTCTGTTATTGTACGTCCTTGTGAAGTATTCGTCGTCAGTAAGAATTTTTTGAAGTTAATTGAATGTATTATATGTTCAAATGTAATTTAAACGGAAATTATTTAAATGCCAAAGGTGTCGTGTTAACAACCAAGTTATTACTTTAATGAATTGAAATAAATTTTACAAAGTATAATTTTTATCGAATACAAAATAAATGTGAAATACAAAAATTTGTAAAAGTTTTGGATTCGCAGATATAAATAATCATGCCTTAAAGTTACCGTTTGTTTATAATAATTACCCTTAAACTTACTTAAGTAACGCTAGTTCAACCGCTGTTCGCGCTCATGCAGTCGTAAGTTCTTCCGTGGATGATCGTAGCGTCTAATCTTAAATTACACGTGGCAAGATAGGTGGTAGGCTGCTCTTTTACGTCGGAGACCCTTTTCGACGGTCCTTCTGCTTGTACCGCTCCTCTGACGTGTACTTCAATATTACGGATCGTTTCGCTTACACAAGATCCAGTAATACTACTTATAATTCTCGAAATCAGATTAACGCGTTGGATTGTTTTACTCTGACTAAACGTCAAGAATTAGCGAGTTGGACTGTGCTTCCTACACTGACTAAACTCGGCTCGAAAGATTTCAAAGACTTACTCTCGTTTAGTCAGGTCGCAATCAAGCACTTGAATCTCTGCAGTTACTTAGAGTTTGCTTGACAGAATGGTACGCGGGAGGAGCTTTTATACTCTCGCGCTTAAGGAAGGCGAGTCGAGTTGGTATTCGACCTAATAATCGACGCACTCCAGTTATTACCCAATTCCAAAGCCCGATGGTTAAGATTGCTGACCACTTGCACTTTCAGCGCGTATTGATTTGGAAAAGATGTTTAAAAACATTTATTAACAGAATCGATTGCTAAAGGTTTTGGAGCGGCGGTGTTACAAACTATGTCGTAATGCTGATCGCCCCCATTCTTACTTAAGTAGGCTCGAAGTTAATAATACGAAGTTTGAAATACACTCACACATACAATTAAGCACACACACATGACCATAATATGCCTGAATGCTGAATGCTCGCATTCTTACTTAGATACATGGCACAGGATATAACATAGTAAAACTCATAAAGTTACCAAGTGACAATAAATTTGCAACTTACTACGCTCAACATATCACGCTAGAGTACTAAGAACTTTGATTTCAGTGTTTAACAATTTGGTTCAAATAATTTTTCAAAGTCAATGAGACTTTATTCTTGTTTTTATTATAAATTCTTTCTATTTAATCAGCTTTAGGGATTAGGTTCAAATAAAAACTTTCTTATTGATACGTTTTGATCATTAGATTACTGTCGAGTATATGAATCAAATCAATTATTAGTTCCAATATTTAATTTTTTTTGGTAATTAGGATTGTTGTGCTGATCCATTTACGACAATCAGCATAGGAGCTTTCTTCCGTCTATAGGCTTTCTTATCACGTAAGTCATGTTCAATCTTCATACGATACGTTTTTTTATTTTGCAACTTAATTTGACGCTATATTGCGTCAAAGGGGGCGGTTATGATCACTTGCAAGCGACCTGCACCTCATGCGGAGTCGATAGGGAGCGAGAGACAGGGACATTGTGCGTATTATCAGACGGGGAGGGAGAAGCGGAGAAAGTTTACACTTACAACGCTCGCTTCTTACCACAAGACAGCTCTAAGAGAGTGTGTGGCGCCCCTCTTCTCCTTTCCCTCCTGGGGACTCGGACGCGAGCAAGCTGCTGAGTGCCCCTTCTTCACTGTTGCTTGGGAAGTCAATGCAGACGCATAAGTGCACACCGGCTTCAGGGAGAGCGTCTCTGCTGGAGCAACAAGCACGTCAACGTTGCGCTGCGCTTCGCCAGCGAGCTGACATCTTGATTCCTTTTGAACATCAAGGGAAAGCCGTCGTTTCATGGGGCTTTTTTGATCTCATCTCCCTCTCTCTCTCTCTCGATTCGACTTAGCATTTGGTAAGCCCTAGCCTTATAAATCAGATCGATTCAGAACACGTAAAAGAAATCCTTCAAACATAAAACGAAATCTTCTTTGTAAGCACGACGCGTTCTTCCTCGCTAGCGATAGCTTACACCTACGTTGTACAATTTTTTTTGTCTTCAG
This sequence comes from Copidosoma aretas, assembly GCA_030522625.1. Classification (NCBI taxonomy): domain Eukaryota; kingdom Metazoa; phylum Arthropoda; class Insecta; order Hymenoptera; family Encyrtidae; genus Copidosoma; species Copidosoma aretas. Next base: position 2,364 of record JAPYYV010010075.1, read on the forward strand.
TAAAATAAACCTATTGATTGTTATTTAGTTGAATCGAGAGTATTTTTATTGCTTTCAGTTGACAAGCAAGCCAATTAACTCGCCTTGGAAATTAGCCCAGTGAAATTCCACCCCTCAACAATACATCACTAATCAATTGCTGCACGAGACGCGTCGTAAGCCGTTCGATAAAGTTCCTTAATTATTGAATCGACAATCTCGGCAGCACGCATACAATCTATCTACAGCTTCCACTGCGCAACGAGCTACCAGGCGCCCGCTAATCTCATCGGGCCAACAATTTTCATTAAAATATTAAAATGATTTCATTGTTACAATACTATGTATACAGATTATCTTATAGACCAAAAAATGTAATATTTGATCCCTTGTGAAAATCAGTACGATTAACAAAACAATTTTTTTTTACAAGCTAATATCATGGTTAAAAGTGATTGCATGAACTTTTTAAGAAATAATCAAAGAAATTTACGTATCGAATTTTATCAAGGTTTATTAGACCATATTATAAATGGTGCATCCAATATCACACAAAATCCTGAAAGAAAAGATAGGGTAGGAAATCTTTGTATATTACCTTCAACGTATATAGGCAGACCATGGTACACACAACAGCAATGTCAATATACAATGGAAATTATGAGATAATGCGGAAGACGGGACTTATTTATTACTATTACATGTATTCTTGAATAAAAGGAAAGTAGAAATGTTTTAAAAGACTTTCCAAAAAACACTTTACCAAACAATATACCTTATACGAGTAAGATCATTTTATACAAAAATACAATATATTTTAGATGATATAACAAACAGAAATTTCTTCAATAAAATGAAATGAAACGTTTATACTATTAAATTTCAAAAATGAGTTTTACCACACACTAATATACTGGTACCATTGCATCCTGATAACAAAATTATAACACCTGATGATATTGATAATATTATATCAGCTGACACTCCCTCAAACAATAAAAAGCTGAAAAAATTAGTTATTAAACACATGTTTAATGGCCCGCATGATATTTATAGTCTATGCGTAAGAAAAACTGAAAAAAATTTGTAAATACAAGTTTCCAAAAATTTTTAGTAATAGTACATCCATGAAAAAATGGTTATCTAGAATACAGAAAGAAAAAATATTTTAGATTAAAATACTTATACAATAAAAAATAGTAATAAAAAAATTTTAGTTGATAGTTCAATGGTTGTACCGTACAATGAATTTTTATTGATGAAATATAACTGTCATATAAATGTTGAATACTGTGCATCAGTAAAGAGTATAAAATATATACATATATATATACATATATACATGTATAAGTATATTCATAAAGGAAACGATGGAGCATTTTGTAAAGTACAAAAACAATTTGATCCTAAAATTAATGTTTACGATGAAATAAAACAGTATATTGATGCACATTATTAAGGTCTAATAAAAGCAGCATGGCGCTTACAAGAATATGCTATTTGCAGTAGAAGCCATAGCGTAGATAATTTGCCGATTCATGTTGAAAATAAACAAGCAATAGTATTTAAAGAAAAAAAAATGTCTGAATGTGTAGATACTTATAAGACACAACTAACGGAATGGTTTGAATGAAAATCAATGATTTTGCTAAAAATTTGTAGTATGTAAACATTCCTAAATCTTATATTTTCTATAAAACAAAGAAACAATGAGAAAAGTGACAACGTAGTCGAAATGATAATGCAATAGGTAGATTGAATGTGATTTCTCCAAAAGACCAAGAAAGAAATTTCCAAAAATTGTTATTAAACAACAAAATGGTTGTTCATCTTTTAAAGATTTAAAAACATACGAAGGGAAATTATACGACACTTTTAAAGGAACAGCAACATATACGGGTCTTATTGAACATGATTTACAAATTTTAAATATTTTCGAAGAAACAAGTGTTAATATGGTACCGAATCAATTGAGAAAATTTTTTGCATGGATTTTACTTGCCAAAACCATCAAGGTAATGATGTATGGAAAAAATATGAAGAAAAATTTACGGAAGATTTTACAGAAAATAACAATTGTATCAGCAAAATATTGCTTATTCCTATTATTATTATATTCATCAGTATTATAGTATAAGTCTCTCAGTGAACAAAGAAGTCAAAGAAAAGAGACATTTTATATCTATGAACGCGCCATACATGTATTTTAGATAAGAAATGTTTTTAATCTCGGTTTTTTCACGTCAAGAAACATACCTCAAAACGTTAAATAAAGTGCACCAAACGTTTTGTCTGCTTAATCTAACCCAGTTTAAAGAAAAAGATTGTTTTGCGACCCAGGGAGGCTGAAACATTGATGATTTTTCATCTGCAGGCAGTTCAAGATAAACATATTCAAATGCCAACTGCCTATGTTAATTAACAAAACCGTGAAAATAAAATAAAAAAAAATTTTTTTGTCTCAAAGGGTCGTAGTAAATTAATTTATTTTTTAACTTACGAAAAAACTCAACCTTTTCAATAGAAAAAGTCCGGTTAAGATGGCAATCAAATTGTTGATAATATTTTATTTAAAATTGAGCGTTTTTTGTAGCTCATTTCCCCATTAAACAATTTCAAAAGTTGATTTACTGCAAATAAGAGATGTAAACTACAACTCTTCCTGAACAAAATGAGTTCCCGTTAGACACTGTAGGATGGCGCCCGGGGCAAGAAGGTAATTTACAAAAAACCGCTTTTAATGAACAATGGCAACTGTGCGAAAACGGTTAAACGTACAATTTCAATTTTTAGAGGACTTTAAATAACATACGGGAGCTACAATTTCAGATCAGTCTAAGATAATGTAGATAAATAGATTATCAATCATAAACAAATTTAAAAATCTCTATTTAACTAGTTTCTTACGATTTACAAGTTAACTAAAAAACGGATTTTCAGCCAGCCTGTCTCATTTTGTAGGTATTTGGAATAGCTACAACTTATTTCAAAGGTACTTTTAAGTATAATCAACAGAAAAAAAAACTGCAACCAAAAAAGCACGTTTATTTACGCTAATAGCTTTAAAAAAAAAATCTTCCAAATAAATTCAGTTGCTCAAGACTGTACGATTATTGCTGACTACCCAAGACTTCCAAATCAGTCAAAAAACTGAATTGCGCACTTTTCATTTGCCAAAATACTTTTTTTCCTCGTCTAATTCCGGAAAATATTGTTTTGGATGTGGAACACAATTATGAAGAAATTGAATAGTGTAAAAAAATGTTCAATGATTTGTATCCCAAATCAAACGAAGAATTAAAGAATATTTTTAAATGTATATGTAATGGAAATAAATTTTTTTTATTGATGGTCCAGGAGGATCTAGAAAACATTTTTATACAAAACGATATAAAAATTATATCAATGGCGTGGACAGGTATTGCGTCAATTCTTTTTCCAAAAGGTATGACAAGTAATAGAACTTTTTAATTACTATTAGATATAAATAATATTGAAAGTTTATTTTGAGAATTTGAATTGGATGGAAAAAAATGTAAAGAGTTGATTTAATTATATGGTACGAAGCTTACATGATACCGAAGAAAGCATTAGAAATTTTTGAGAAAACTTCAAAAGAATTATGTAATAATGACAAACCTTTTGGAGGTAAATAAGTCGTTTTAGGTGAAGAGTTCCGTCAAATTTGATCAGGTATTGAAAAGTAGTAGTTGAAAAATAATAATAAATGGAATAATAAAATCATATTCATGAAATTATTCGAAATTTTCGAATTAACTAGAAATATCCGATCAAAGCATGAACATTTTTCAGAAACATTGTTAAATATAGGAAACGCAATAATTGAAAAATTCAAAATTCCAGATCATTGGATAACTTCAGACGTTTGCTCAAAAATATTTGAAAAAAATTAAAATTAATATGAATAGTGAGATATTAACTACTCATAGTAAACACACTTTTTTTTTAAACAATATAATTTTTAGTAATCTGGAAGGAAAGAAAGAAACGTATTACAGTATAGATTAAGCACCATACAAAGGAGTAGATAAATCTGATATATATATTAATTTTCCGATATAAATGTTAAATAACATTCGGGAAGGGCTTTCCCGCTTGAACTGAATTTAAAAATAAGAGCAATAGTTATCTCGATAAAAAATTTAAATATTACTGATGGACTTTGTAATAGTACAAGATTAAAAATAACCAAATTATATAAATTTAACTTTGAAGTTAAAATTATTACAGGTGAAAAAATTGGAAGTAAAGTTTTTATACCTCGAATAACTTTATCTTCTGGGAATAATATTCATTTACCTTTTGATTTACACAGTAATCAATTTCCAATAGTATTAGCATTTGCGATAACTATAAATAAATCTCAAGGTCAGAGTTTTGACAAGATAGGTCTTTGCATCAACAAGCCATCATTTTTTTATGGACAATTATATGCATCGTTGTCCAGATGCAAATATCCAGAAAATATATTGTATAACAAAAATGTGAAATTTTTCCATTGTTGTTATTAATTTGTTAATAATAATAAACAGGTATTTCCAAATATGAGTACCGCGGATTTTTTTCTAATATTGGGAGCGCATAGAAATGAGTAGAATATCTTTTATAAGCGTGCCTTATAATTTTTTTTTTTTTTTTTCAAATTGTAATGTTTAAAGTTTGGTGGAATTACTCGTATATGTTTATCGTGACGTTGTCATCTAACAGATAAAAAAATAAGACATGGGTTATTGATTTTATTGGCGGATTTGCCAATTCTATCCGACTGAATCGGAAATAAACACTCGCGGGCGCGGTCGAGAATGCTTAGACATATAATAAGCTTTGTCCTGCTAAACATGTAGTTATATGTGTCTATGATTGGATTTAAAATATATGTGTCATTGACATTGAATGTACTTTAATGAAAATCTTACGCAAAAGTTCGGTATGACTAATAATAATTATTATTGTTACTAATAATTATAATTAATATGATTCTCAATAATCTAATTCTCTTCGTTGATGGAATTAACGTAATATAGCAGTCATTTATGTAAACCATTTCGTAAAAATTCTAAAACATCAACATTTTAAATGTCCTTTTATGACTAATTAACTTAAAGGGATTACAACACGAGTCAGTGCTACTGTTTGTCCCCTGTAATTTCCGTCATACTTTTGACTTTTGTAGGATCGTTATGGATCTCATCAGCACTTCGCATATAGGCTCACTAGTTAACACACACAGGGCAACACACGCGAGCGGATGTATCTAAAATAAACGCTGACAGGCGCGGTAAAGAATGCTTAGGCAGATAATAAGCTTTATTCGGCTGACTGTTTAGTTATCTGTGTTCATAATTGGATTTAAAATACACGTGTCATTGGCATTGAATGTACTTTAATGGAAATCTTATGCAAAAGTTCGATATGACTAATAATAATTAATATGAATAATCATTTATATTGTAGAGAAAAACTATATGGAGCAACAAAGTAAGGCATGCGATAGAATCCACGTATCGAGAATATGTGCATCACTGCATAGATTAATTTATTTTTAATAGTAATAGTAATTTTTGCAGCAAACAAAAATGAGTTATCGATAGGAAATTAGAAGTAGAATACAATGGTGATATTAAAAACTTACTAAAAGGTTTGGGCAATTGTTTAGAATCGATTTGAGCATTTAGATTGTTTATAACAATTTAAACTAGTATTTGATTTTTGGTGAAACAAATTTATCATGGAATTGCATTCTTTTATCTTTAGAATCAAAAACAACAAAGATCTCAGCTTAAATAAAACTGAAGTTATGAATTTTTGAAAGTAAGTCTTTAAGCTAATTCTCCAAGCCATCAAATTTACAAATTTTCGATCGCTTCTATTTTCCATAAAAATGGCCCAAAAAAATACACACAACGTATTCTTTTTCTTACACAGAACACGTAAAAAAAAATTTGGCCGAATCCAAGGTGTAAAGGTCAATTTTTGTCAAAATCTATTCGGTTTTTAAAAAAACATCCCATATATGGGCTACAAAATTGTAAAAAAGACCGCTATCAACATGTACTAAAGTAGAAAGTTAAGAAAAATTAATGTATTGTATCATTCTACATACTATACCAAATTTAATACGTGCAAAAATATATAAATGAATCTGTCATTAACTTGAATTAACCACTGTCAAAAAAGAACATAGATTGTCCCATACTGTGTTTATAATTGTATAATATATAATATAATATAATATAATATAAATCTAGATAACAAATTTTATTGCTATATACTTTATTCAAGTGACAATATGGAGGAACTTGTTGGGTCGATCTTGACTTAAAAATCGTACATTATGTCACTAGTGAGGTATAGTTGCATATTACGCATGTGGCGCCCGCCCCGTAGGCATCCCAGTAGTGAAATGCAACTACACAACACAAGTCGCACACGAAATTTTTCGTGTGCGTGCAGAATGTGCCGTATTTTTTGCCACGTGGTCTTCTGTACCTTATTGTGGCGGATCTCACACGTCATGTCATGATGCGTGCGTTATTTTTATCACGCCCGCGGACGTGTTGGCGCACAAACAATGCGAGTGGCGTAACTACCCAAGTGGTGTCATGAAAATATCGCTCGCTGTATCGAACGGAGTATACAATTCGCCACAGTGCTCACATAATAGCGTCGTGAAATACGGCACATTACACGCATGAGTGATGAAAAATACTTAATCTCGGAAATATAAGATTAAAAAGACGTTATTATTTGAAAAATTATAAAATAAAAATACATCGGAAAATTTGTTCATGAATACATAAGAAACTTACGAATTTCAGTAGACAGGTATTTTCTCGCAAGGCCCCGACACATCCTGTAAAACTAACAATGAAAACAACTGCTCCAGAAATGATCATGACAAGAGAAATATTCAGTACAATGTCATAAACAGTTTCAACTCGAACAGATCCTGTCATTTGCCACTTGTCGACAAAAGCATACAGCCCAACTCCAATAAGCAAGCCACCAAACAGCTAAAAAAGTTATTTATGGTCAGCAAATGTTAATCTGATTGTAGACATAAAATTAAAAAGTTTATGAGAACTTAAGTAAAAAGTTTAAGATGGGAAAAGTAAATAAATAAAAATAAAAAGTAACAGAAGTAGCAGTAGTAGTGCTGTAAAAAGAGTAGTATAGTATATGATTATGTACAAGGGGCAATCTCTGTTAAGCAGACCCCCTGCCTCTACGTCAAACTCAATAGAGTGTAGCTGTAGACTTGAACTTTTTAATGTTTTATAGTCTCTTTTTATACCTTACATTGCGGCTTCAAATAACGACTGTAATGCAGAGGGTCGTTTAGAAATTTGGATACTTTCGCAGATATATTTTTTTTAAAAAGTGAATTAAACTTTTATAACTTATGAACTAATGTTTTTAAGGTCGATGATTAAGAATTCTAGCTTTTTTTCGAAATCCAACATGGCGGAACTAATATGTCGAACATAAAAAAAGTTTAAGAGTTTTAAATGAAAAAATTTTATCATCTTCTTCATTTAGTTCAAAGATTAATTTATTAATGGTGTTTTTTGGCTTGACCGGATTGTTTGTCAAACAAATCACACACTTTTAAAAATTAACGAATTCACCAGAATTACTTTTACTACAATTTTTTTTCTAAAGGTGCTTTGCCCAAAAAACAAATGTTATAAATTTTCTTGAAAATTTTTTGATTCATAGAGGACGTATCAATACAAAATTCCGAAAATACCTTAAAATCATATGTGCTGCATAGTCTAACAACTGCTGTATTATAAAAGCTGCTATGAGTGCCTGCTCCGTTTTAGAGATTACTCGCCAAAAAAGTTATATCTTACAGAAAAAAACTTTAACATTACAATTTAATTTTACGGGAATGTTTTGGGCGGTCGCAGAAAAAATTTCTTTGTTTTGTTCTATCCGTCTAAGCGGTGTGGTCGATCCACACGGTATACAGAAAAAAAACGCTTTCATTATATTAGCGGCAATACAACTATTATTATTATCGTCAGTATTGAGTTTTTACAATAGATATATGAAAAGTAGACTACTCATTACCAGCGGTAGCATTTAAGCTCATATATGATTAAGGCAAAATATTCTCAACAAAATCAAAAACTGAAGTTTTCTACTATGGTAAAAGTTACCACGACAGGTGCACAAGAAAGCTCAATAGGATACTCCAGGCAGCTCCTACTATTGACCTCGTGGCTAATTACGAAAAAGCGCCCTCAGTTAAGGGATTCAAGAACGTTTGGCCTGGATTATAAAAGGACACTACTGTGAAAAATATATAGATATATATAGGCATAAGGTGGGGCAGGGAGGGTTTTCCACTCCGCGCCACCCCGCGCCGACCCACGTTGACCCGCGGCCGTTTCGTGGCCGTCCCGCGGCCGCTCCACAAATTAAGGGGATGTTGTTAAAATTTCACTTATAATTTGAAATTAAAAAAAAAAAACGAAATCCTGCACCGCGCCGACCCGCGCCGTCCCGCAGTCAACCCACATTTATTGAGGCGCCACAACACATGCAGCCCCATAAATTACGGTGGTATTTCTTCATTTTCTCCGCTAATTTGAATTTGTGTACTTTCACGGAACACCGCCAACAGCCGCCGTACATTTTATATACCTAAATATACTTACAGCCGCCCCACATTCTATATACCTTCATATACCCCGCGCTGTCCCACGCCGCCGACATTTTTTGAGGAACCCCCCACATACCGCCACACATGCAACCCCACGGCCTCAACAAAAATGATTGAGGTTTTTTTTTAATATATTGTATTTAAAATTTGTTTACTTTCATGGGAAACCACCACAGCCACCTTACATGATATATACCTACATATATATACTACCACTCCACATTTTTTGAGTTATCCTTATCATACCACCACCCGGCCCAATCACAAATAACGGTTATTGTTTTTAATTTTCTCCATTATTATAATTTTTTCTACTTTCACGGAAAACTCTCGACAGTCGCCCCACATCCATGTACACCCAGCGGAAGGTGATTCTTTCCCAACTTTTTCTGTAAATGGCAACGTCGCTCATTCGATAGCTTGTTTACTATATTTGGAGTGTGTATCATCTGTGTAGAGTCACGTAGTCTATGCTCGCTATCTGGCCAGTAATCTAA
>JAPYYV010010076.1:0-18778 GCA_030522625.1 Copidosoma aretas
ACACCCCGCGCGATTGTTACATCACGGAGTAACGACTCGTCTCATTAGAGCGGCATTTTTAATTCGACGAAGAGGTAAGGAAGAAAGAGAGACGATGGGTGCCATGCGTGTGCGGTGTACGCTGTAGCGGCGAACCCGGAAATTCTCATGCATGTTATTACGCAACGCAACAACAACAACAACAGAAGCGAGGATCATCGGCCGCGAGAGTATACGGTGAAGGAGGAAGGGAAGGTCAAGAGCCGAAAATTTCGCAGGGTTCCGGCGTCGTCGTCGTCTCTTCGACTGCTTTATACTTACACTTTGCGCTGATTTAACGCCTGCACTCGCGCCAGCGCGTCGTCGTTATCATGCGTGCGAGTCGGTGCGATTGCGCGCGCGAGGGGGTTTTTTTTTTTTTTTTTTATATATTGACGCTTGCAGAGCGGGCTGGGTGAGAGTGCAATTGTGTTGTGGTGGTGAGCGTAATTATAAATTGTAAATCGGGAAAAATTGAGGAGGGCGTAAATATATTATGTGCATTGGTGCTTTTTTTGTAAAACCTAGCTGCAAAGCTTTCTTGTGCTCGCGATGGTTGCAATGTTGGGAGTTTTTCACGAGATTTGATCCTGCTCGGATTTGAGATAACTGAATGTGATATTGCGATGCTCGATTATTGGTAAAATAATTTATTTTTATAATGATCGACATATTATTTTATTTGTATGATAGTTATTTCCGTGGCTTTTATGATGTAGTCGTGTACAGAATCACGTAAAATAAGTCGTTAAAATGTTTAATGAATTGCAAACGTGATTATTTACTAGATAACCTACACAAATATAATATCTCCTGACCCATGAATACATCCTTTTCTCTTGCAAATTTCATCTCGATAGTTTCCTTCTTCTATACATTAATAAGTAATATACTACCAAGTTTTGCCAATAAACAAGCATAAAGCTATATGTCGATGTTCACTATCAAAACACACTGAATGTAATTTTCTTTCTGACGTTTACTCTTCCTACCTCTGTTCTCTAAATGGTTTATTTACACTTGGATTATTTTTTTAAATCAACCGCTCACTTCATCGGTTCATTTTTTAAGATGATTATTGGATGAATCAGAAATACATTTATTATTAATTGTTCTCAGCAACCTTCAGCAATATTTTCTCTACATCTCACAAAACCATTCAGCGCGAAAAATCACAATTCTTCATTTAAGATAAATTGCCACTATCGTAACTTACAATCATAGACTATGAGCGTAGTACATCTACAAGGAAAAACAATGCTAGCCCTATTACATCAAATCTTCAAGTATACTAAAAATTGAATGGCATAATAGGTCTCTATACTTATTTGAAAAAAAAGGAAAGCCCAACTTAGTACAGGCTTACGCGTTTTATTGACTAGGCTCGAAAACCTACCCCCGGATCTGCGAGTACCCGAGGCGAGTACCTCAAATTAAAAGAAACAACTGCTTACGCCCGTACCCGCGGCGACCGCTCGACAGATGAATTAGGCTCCCGCGAGCATCAATTATTCGTAATCGCATTTCTCAGAAACGCTTCGAGAGCCGCAAAAACTGTACGAGAAGGAAGAACCGTAATCATCACTGCTCGACGCATACTGTTCAAAATCTGTCCAATTGTAAACAGAAAAATTCTGTTTAAAATATAGAACAGACTACACACGTTTTGTGTAAATTGTATTTTACACAAATTTCGTGTTAAGAGTATACGAATCTTGTCTTATTTAGCCATTGAACTCATATCTTATACACAAACTTTGTGCACGAAGTACAACTATTTTGTGTAAGAAAATACATGAATTTTGTGTAATTTTTACAAATAGTAAGTGTTAAATAACAAACTACACAAAATGTATGTGCATATGATATGATAAAATAACTGAATATTAAAAAATCATTGTTATATAACCTATCATTTTATTACATTATACACGCATACATTATTTACAAATACTCTATTTAAGTTTCAAGTGTAAGATTAGTCTACTCACGAAACATAATCTCCTTATTTCTTACTCTATTGTTGATCGTTCACTGCTCCGTATAAAACGTGTTCACTTGACGAATGACTAATTCACACTGTTAACAAAACATTAGGTGAGCTGCGCAGCTGATTGCGCAGTATAGAGTGTGCAGCTCAGCTAGGTCACTGACCACTGACTTACTCAGCTGACTAAGTTCAGTGTGATCTAGTCATTCGTCGAGTGAACACGTATTCTACTGAGCAGTAAGCGATCAACAAGAGAGTAAGAAATAAGGAGATAATATTTTGTGAGTAGATTTATCCTAATCTGTTACTTAAAACTTGTGTTCAGGTGTGTGAAATAGGATTTTCAAAATTCAGCGTTTAGAATATTTCTATTATTTTTTCTATGTTATGTGAGGTCCACACTAGCTCAAAACTTTTAACTTCAAAAAAGCAGACCCGTCATTACCGTAATACTACTTTTTTGGCAGTTCTGAAGCGCCAAATAGGAATCTGAAGGGCCAAACAGGAATTTTCCAAGACACAAGAGCCAGATGCGATTCGTCCAGAGATTTTTCAACGTTGAATTCGTGCCAGGCCGTGCCGTACGCTGCACACCATCAGCTTCCCAAAGCTCCCGGAGCGTTCGATAACTCATCCCGGCCAGATACCTACCGCGCACAGGTACAGAATGGCAAGTATACATCGGGTTATCGGGGCACGGACGCGACATGCAAATCCCTCGGAAGCAAGACGCGGTTACGAGACAGCGGGGAGCCGTTCGCCCGCAGCAGCCGAACCCCCCCCCCCCCCCCCCCCCCCCCCCCCTCCCCGCCACCTCTGCCCCCCCCCCCCCCCCCCCCCCCCCCCCCCGCACGAAACTTGTGCGCGTGTATGGTTGTACGTAGCAGCATCATGCTTGCATGCACCGCAAGTTGTGTTATACTCTCTCTCTCTCTGGGAGGAACTTCGAGGACAGAGTCTCCAATGTTGGGGATGGATCATAGCGGTGATGAAGGAGGATGATACTTCCGAGCACCCGCGAACAGTGGGCTCGCGGCTGATGCAGGGAACATTCGTTGTGGAGCGCGAATCTTCAACGAGTCGTGTATATCACGGGATGGTTTCGTGCGAGGGGATTACGGTCGTGGGAGGGTGTCGAATGAGCCTGCTGTTTTCCAGGGGTCGTGGGGCTTTTGTCGAACCCATTGCTGGGAGAAACGTTTTGATGATTCCGGGGGGGGGGGGGGGGGGGGGGGGGGGGGGGGTGGGGGGGGGGGGGGGGGGGGGGGGGGGGGGGGGGGCTAGTTCCGATGATACTTTGACGCGTTGACGAAATTTATTTTATCGCGCTGAACCATCGGATTTGGGGTGAAAATGTATACAAAGGTATCAGGGCACTTCGTGATTGCCTTATAATTCAATGCTCACTTCCCTACAATGTTTCACCCCTCCCACTCGGTCCAAATGATAAATGCTAAGGCCGAAAAAAATCAGCAAAAACGTTTATTCTCGATTTCGCTCGACCAACTTGTCAAGACAATTTTTTTCATCAAGTGGTCATCTAAATTTGTTGACAATTTTAAGGCTAAAAAGAGATCATTGTGGAATCCAAAGCTATGAGTGTATGGATTCTTCCTGATATAGGTATGAACACAGAAATATTGAGAATTTCAAGGAATATCGTATAAATATGAGCAAATGTTTATTTATAAATATTAATGAAAATTGAGAACTTTCGATCGACTTACCTGTATTTGTGTATGAAAATAAAAGCTCTCAACATTGGATACATAAAATTAGATCTGACGAAATTTTCTGAACTAAATATAATCGTGGCTTTTACAAAATGTACGTTGTCCTAAATTATATTATTTTGAATCTCTCCATATTATGATACAAAAAAGAATAAAAGTATTATTTTACTACATTGAAAATTGTTGTAAAACGATTTCTTAAACTTTCAAGTAAACCGCATGGAGTCTACAGTAACTTATTGTCATCAGTGGACAAAAACCTATATTATAATAGCTATTTTCCCGGACTGCAATTGAGAAAAAAAATATATGAAAAGAACGCAAACCAAACCTAATAAGACAGTCGAAAAACTATACTGTGATATTGAATAGTAGTAAAAATGCACAAAAAAAATTTTGAAGCGGTATTTGTATTTTTTTAATTTCATCCAAAAAATCCGTTCTGGCGATAGCGTTTTCAGTATGTGTACAACGTACGCTCTAGACGCGGAACGGTGTACTTCTAATTTTTATTTTCTACCCCTATTCTCTAATTAAACAGCCTCAAATCAGATGGTCGCCTGCATATACATATTGTGGTAAAAGAACAAAGCTCGTAACCAGGGGACAAAAATATAATTCGAATTATTTTACACGCAAGCTCTTGGACTCATAAAATTCAATAGAATAATCGAGGCAAAAGAACAGCCAAACTGAATTAATATCAGATCTAGACTCGAAGTAATATTCAAAATTTACATACACACATTTCTAACGTTTCATCAAAATTTAATATTCCATGATAAAAAATAAATTGTTTCTTCGGCTTTCTTGCAATAAAACAATAATATATTTAATAACTCTGATTTTTAAGTGTAAGATACAAGACAGGTCTAAGATAAATTTAAAAGAGCTCACAGTGCTCGACAATCGACAGCGTGCAACGCCTCTTTCACCTTTTTACAAAGTCTGCTGGTCACGCATGCAGCTTTTCGTAGCTTGAAAAAAATCCTTGGGAAAAAAAAAAAAAGAAGAAACACAAGCCAATTCCTCGAAGGATAGTTACGAAGCGAACTGACGAGCGAGCGTAACAATTAGCGCGGCAATGAACCCGAGGGTGTGTAGGGGAGAGCTCTGCGGCGCAGGTGATGTACACGCGCGTACACCTCGTCTGTAGCGATTCACCGGGGAATGCGCTACAGGCAGGCAGTCGATCGCTCGAGTGACGTCGACGACTGCAAGGCTCCAGTCCGGCCGTCGCTCATGCATAGTTTCACGACATTAGACCGGACACGTTCCGCGCTCTCAGCCGCAGAGACAGGGGCAGCAGAAAAGGAACGAAACGCCCTTGCCAAGCACCTCTCTTCCGAGAAACGCCCGCGAAAACCGCACATAATTTTTTTTTCCTTACCTTTTTCTCTTCTCCCTTCCTTGTACTCTTATTTTTTGCCTAGACAAGACTGCATGCGTGTGTTGACCGCTAGACTTTATTTTTGTTTGTTTCGGTGAGTACTCTGCAGTAGCCTTAGGCTTTTGTTGCGATTGAATAACCGATTCGATTGTCGAGTCGCAATTTTTTTTATGTAAACTCATTTTCATTTTTATAAGATACAATAATCAGTTGACGAGACTTACCCTATTCTCGTTATTAGCTTCCCGTGTACGTGCAAATATGAAGTAACGAATCGCTTGTTGAGCTGGAAAAGATATTTGTCATTATTTGAAATTAAAATGTATCGTAAAACTATTTTGTACTTTGAACGTCTATTTCAATAATAGTCAATGATTGGGAAGAAAAACATAAATATTCCATACCTCCACGCTCGTCAGCCTTGCAAGGTCCTCCATATCGCTATCCGCTCTAGATTCAGCCGTGGCCGTGGCCGACGTAGTGCGCCTCACCCTCTTTCCACCAGGATGGATCCAAATCTCTCTCCTGAGGCCACCGCCGACGAGATTGGCCCCTTCTTTTTCCTTCATCCGAGCCCTTTCTTTTAGTTCTCGTTCTTCCTTCCTTTTGCGTTCCATGGATTCGTACTGGATGCATGCAAATGCGACATGTTCTTAGAAAAGTAATTTTCAACTCGCTCGGGCTTAAAAAGAGTCTATTAGCTACATGTTGCGTGCACAGTGTGTACAAAACGAGAATTAGAGTGTTCGTTTTGTATTTTATACATACGCATGTATTACGTTGTACAAGAAATACGTTAAATACGTATAAATTGTGTCGATTTTGAGGAAATAGTAATACGAGGGAAGCTTTTTTTTAACGCTACGTGAATAAAGTATAATAATGGATTTCGAAAATAGCTCAAGGCAATTAACGCGATTAGCGAGTGATCAATGGGAATACAATAATTCACTTTGTGCTATTTTCATGATATGACTTGTAATTTTAAGTTTCGTCAGCTGCCATGTGCCATGATTATTTTATCGAAAATAAATATAATTTTTAATCAACGAAGGTATAAAAAAACTCGGAATAAATGCGGAAGATAAAGATTAGCATTTTATTCTCGTTAGAGTGATAGATTCTAAGTAGCCATTCACATAGTAATGAACTAAACACTGATAACCATAGTAAAATATACATTTTATCTAATTAAAAACAAAAAGTACCGCCAAATACTTATTAATTTTACTAATAAATTGCTTATCATGAAAAAAAGTGTCGTTACTCTTAATGTACATGAGGTGCAAAAATAGGAAACATAAATGAAATTGCGCATAATGTTCAAAAGCAAAAAATGAGAAAATTAAAAATGTCTAATTGTAACAAACTAGATAAAGCCTACTAAAACCGAAAGTAATTTCAGTGGCTATGAAATGATTGGTGAAAGAATTCACATCAAATACTAAACTTTACTTACATAATGTAGATACTGGCAGCGACAAAAATCAAAATATTATATTAAAAGATCTTATTTTTACTGATAAGAGATATTTAGTCTGATTTTCGCCCTAAAATCACAACTTACCTTTTTACGGTTCTCATCAAACATGGCAATCAAACTTTCACGAGCGGAATGGACGGGACTAGAAGCCATAAGAGATCGCATATAATAATAAACAGCATCCAATTTTCTTCTCTGTAACAATATTAGAACGTATATGTATGATTTGTGTTGACATAAACGATTAGACAAATTTAAATCGTATAATTTACTCACGGCATAAAATGCTAATAAGGCTAGTTGATTGTAAGGTCTTCCATTTTTAGGGTTGATTTGTTGGGCTTTCAAATACCACCTTGAAAATAAATTTCATAACAGGTTTCCAATTTTCACAATGTTAGATCTAAAAGTAAAACACTTACTGTCTCGACTTGCCATAATTTGACGACTCGTTCGCTAGATCTTTATATCTGGCTAAGTCACCCAAAATTAAAAAAATTCTTTGAGCACTGTTCAATGCCAAGCCTAACACTCCAAGACCTTTTGGCGGTATTGACGAGGTTAAAAACGTATCAAGTTTGAAAGTGTAAGTGCTCTCCAAAACTGTGAGTAGATTTGTGAAATACGACGTTCCTTCATCGACTATTCTCAACAAGAGTTTTTTGTATTGCTCTAGAAGCTCAGGACCTTCGTTGGAAACTGGTTTTCTCAATATTTCTATGATATTATAAAATATAATTTTCCATATATGCTGTTCTATATTTTCAGTTGCACAGAATTTAATATCAGTTACAAGAAGGTCATGCAAACTCTTTTGATAAAAATTCCGAATATGTGTTATCTTATCCCAACTATTTACTACATTGCTAGTACTAAAAATATACTGTAGTTCCGAGTCTGCACGCTTAATATCCAATAATAAGTGAGGGTTTTTAGCTGATCGAAAACTGAAACAAAAGTAGTCATTTGTAAAAATAGTTTACAATAATTAACCTGGTAAACAATAATTCAAGATTTACCTATCAGTGTATGGATCGTACCATACAGGTCTTGCACTACCGAATTTATCTGACATTTTTGAAACGGACGTACTATCCAGAGCACTCTGATATCCGGTGTAGGTGATTTGTTGCACTCCATACTGCGGTTGATATCCTTGGACGGGCAAATCGTTATCTCTGTGAAAAAATATTAAAAATATTGTTTAGAGTGAGATTCCTAATGTGAATAGAATTTAACCCATGATAAACTACACGTTACCTATACTGAGGACCAACTCTATTTCCTGGTGAAGTCACTACAATAGGTTTGTTAGGATTGTTTGGATCAAAAAGCGTTCTCTTTTGCTGTTGCGTCATTTGCTGCGGTCTTGAAGGTGCATTGGACGACGGTGGAGTCGGATCAGGCAAAACGAGAACACCCGGTTGCTGAGCATTTGTGTGAGTAGTAGGCGATTGTCGATGAAGTGAACTGGGACCAGAATTAGTTGCTGATGTGGAATGTGACAGAGGAGTACGTCGGCCATCGTCCGACTCGCAAATCGATGTTCGACCGCTCCTCCAGTTTTCCATACTGTCTAAATTTTGAGACGTCCTTAATGAAAAACAAATTTTCATAAATATTTTGATCGCACGAGAAAAATACTTCAAATGTACAGAGTTAAAAAATACCTATTTTTGAAGAAATCGTCTTGACCGCGGCTTAGCCCACGGAAGTTTCGATCTTTACTGGTTTCTCGGCTGCGGTGACTGCGACGTCTACCTTCAAACCTCTTACTTCCACTACTTAAACTGTTTTTCTGATTGTTATTGAATTGATCATTTTCTCTGTTTTGATGATTAATTTGTCGTTCTTTGCTTATCTCTTCTATTTTATCTTTACTCCTGGAAATAAAACCGTTTAAACAAGCATACTTTTTGTTGTCACTCTTTATACTGAACATTATGGAAAAAAAAAAAAATATAAATTTGGTTATACATACCTGTCTCGACCTCCTCGCTTAGGTTTTCTTTTTTTCGAATTTTTTTTTCTACTCGATGAAGGATTCATGGGTGCATTCACATTTTCACGCAAACTCATAACCGAAGAACTACGACTCATCTGTTCGGCTTCTAGCCTTTCGCTTAATTCTACTTCTTCATACCAATCCTAAGAAATGTAATGAAGTTATAAGCATCTAATAAAAATGTCAACTTGATTACAAATATTACAATTCACAACAAATACATACCAAAACTTCAGACTTATCGTTAGGCACAGGACTACAAGATTCACTTTTTGGTGGGCTACTCGATTGTTGTGAAGGTTTAACTCTATCTTGCGCAGAATAAAAATCATTTGAAATATCATTAGCCTTATACCTAGAATGGTTAAATTGGAAATTTTTAAATGTTTGGATTGAAAATAATAAACGAAAAAATCACACAAAGTATTACATTTGATGAGAAGGACGGGAACTACACGAAGACATTGTATCTCGTCTACGACTATCGTTAGGTGATTGACATCTATTGGCAATGGGGCGATATGATCCTGGGGAAGTAGTAGGTGGAGGCATCAGTACACTATCTACACGGTTCAAACTTTCCATACTTGTATGCATAGTACTATTGCTTTCACGGCGGTCATATGGCCTAAGATAGTAAACAAAACTTATTTTTAGATAAATTAATCATATTTTGAAAAAGTTATCGTACCTATTGTACTCGCGGTTAGGTGTATGAGATCTTGAACTTGGTACAGAATACTGATCTGGAGTAACAGATCTAAAATTTGAGGATATTTCAGACTCTTCTGTGACAAATCGGCCTCTGCCTCGCCCCCTACTTCTTGCTGGTACAGTATTTGACCAATTTGGTTGAGGTGGTGGAGGACCAGTTGGCGGTAGAGTTTGCATGGTTTGTGAATGTTGAATTGGTGGATAAGAAGGAGCTGAGCTCTGAAACACGAACAATTTTCATTAGTTTTCCATACGATATAGTGTATTGGCTTGAAGTACAAATAAACTGTATCTGAATGATAATTAGTAAAGATATTTAGTGAAGATACGTGTGTTGCACAGCAAAAATAGTACTTATAAAATTGTACTCACTTTAATTGTAACAGAATTACCATCCCAAGATTCTTCTACATGAATATTTTGTGGAGGAATCAATCCCCTTTCTTGCAAAAATTTATTGCGAAGGCGAGGTGGTAAACTTTCAAATTTTTGTACAGAGTTGTACATATCTTTGCCACCACGTTTTCCAGAAGGCGGTTTTCTTTGAAATTTATCTGAATATGTAAAAGATTCTAAGCTGCGGAAGTCGCGAGACCGACTAGAATCACTTGCGTTCCTCGATATAAAAGGCTGCTCTGAACACTAAAAAAAAAAGTTTGTTTTCAATATTAATGAAATGACACAAATTTTGGCATTGGTCTACGTACCTGTCTCATTTCGCGAGAGCGATCTCTGTTGCGGTTACCGAAGTTTCGGTTGGATGCAGGTGATTCTGCTCTTCTCCGATCATCATTTTCTGGAGTATTACGATTTCTCCTGTTTGACAAATAACGCTTCGTATGATCATCTCTACTGCGACCTCCATTATCATTATGACTTCCACCATAATTACTAGGAACATTTCTACTTTGATAACTATCATTTCGCTGATTACTACGGTTTGGTTGAGTGTCCCAATCCCTATTGTTTGATTTGTCTCGGTCCTTATCCCAACTGTTTTGTTGAGAAGATCTGAACAAAATTAAACGTTCAATAACTTACATGATAAAAAATACTTTCATCTTCCACAAAATTTATATTTCTTATTGTTACTATGTTAGGTTAAAATTTAAACTTTGATAAGATAAATTGAAAATAGAATCTGATTTAAAAATTTGATACAGAAACCCTTTCTAATTAAAATTAGATTGTAATACAACTGAAACTTAAGTAACAAATTGAAAAACAGTGTAATTTCTAGTACTGCAATAAATTGTTTCATCATTAGAAAATATTATCAATAATATTATATTAATAATAAAACAATATCGCAAATACAAAATTTTGTAACGTAAACACTTCCTAATATTTCACCTAAATGGACAGTTTTATTCAACTAAATCAATAAATAAATTCATACCAACACAAAGCATCCTTGCAATTTATGTATTTTCCTTCTTATCTTTTATTTATTTTCTTCTTGAAATTAATTGATGCATAAATATAAAAAGTAAAGTTAGATATCAGAATAAATACTGGACTTTCTTAAAATATAAAAAGTATGACAGTTACTAAAAAAAACTGTTTTAAATTTGTTTTCTGTCCAGATTTGTATTTTTTTACATGCTTGAAATGATGTGTCATACATCACAAACAAAAAACCGAGTCATCAGAATAACAAGAAATAACCAGCCCAGACATCAACTTGCACACGTAAAACAAAACTTTTGCAAAACAGCTTACTTGTTTGATATTTCCTGCTCCACCATGGCTTCCTTGACTTTCTTGGGCACGTAAACTTCTTTCTCCGGCTTCTTGCTCTTTCTCTTGGGATCATTGATCCCGGCGTGATTGTTCCTGGAGCCACTCTGACTGTGGTTGTCATTGTGATTCGCGTGACTGATTTGCACCTCCTTCAACTTTTCAGTAATGCTGTGTATCTCCTGGGACCTGGAGCTGTTTTGATACGACTGACCACCACCACCACCACCACCACCACCACCACCAATGACACTACCACTCGGTGGCATGTACTGCGACTGCTTCAGGCGATCCTGAACCGACGAAGACACCTTGTACCGATCCTGCTGCGAGTTGTTCTCGTTGTCGTACTCATCAACCCTGTCGGATTTCCGGAGCGGCCCGCTACCCGGCCTGTAGAGCGGCCTCGCTGGTGCCTTGCCTCCTCCTCCGCCGCCTCCTCCACCGCCTCGCATCACAGCTAGCCTGTTCTCGTACCCGGGATAATAATCCGCTGAATGGTTGTTGTTGTCTGAAAAGCGCAAAAGTAACTTGCATCAATTGACGATCACCGCTATACTCTCTGATGCGATTATCGGCGTGCAAAACAATTTTAGCGCGCGCACGAGTGCAGCAGCCCGACAGACATGTATATACGCAAAGAGAAAGTGGTGTCTATTATTGTTGTAACCAAAACAAAACAAGGGCTTTGTTTTGAAAACAAACGGGGGGGGAGGGGGGAAGCGCATCCATCCACGACCACGACCGAGAAGGAGCAGGTGATGATTTTGCTCCGCGAAGACGAGGAGTCCTATCAACAAGCAAAGAAACCTCAACTGGGAAAACAAAAAAATCTCGAAACTCGAGCATACTATCCGCCACTTTGACCGTAAAAATATGACAACACAAAAACACACGCGTACGAGAGAAGCAGACAACACGGACCCTGAGGGTGGAGGGCACTGGAGGGGTATGTGGCCCTGACACACTAGTGCAGCTGCCGAAGACGAGACAGAGAACTCCAGCCAGGGGTTACGCAAGCCCAGGTCCGCGGGGACGACGACAACGATCCCTCTCTCTCTCCCCGTTGCTCTGGTGATCGGTTTGAGAGGAGAAAGAGAGATATCGGCAACGGAGCGAGTATGAAACTATGAAGTACCTCCGGTGAGTCGTGACCGGTCTATTTTTGGTAGCCGGCCCCGCGGGTGCACGGGCACAACGGGGTCTGAAGAGAAAAAAAGAGTGCAAGCGGAGGTGCTGAAGGGGGCCGGAGAGGAAGGGACGTTTCCCCCTTGGGGGCTCCCGCTCTTTGAGGTTAGCTTCAGAGGTTAGACGATGCCGTCGATGGGGATATGGAGCGAGAACGGTGGCCAGGAGGGTTCGGGAGAGGAGGGACACTCTTTTCTTTGAGGGCGGCTTACCGATCTCTGCTCGGCTCAAACGGGGTCCGAAACTCTCGAACGTTGCACACTTGTTTAACTTTCGGCCGCGCATATATAATGTTATACACTCTTTTGCTTTCGGTTAGTTAAACGTTAAACACTGTATATATATACACACACACACACACACTATAGAGTATAGACTCTACTAATGCCACTGTACTGCTTTTCTATATATATTATAACTTTTGTATACTTAATATACTTTACTTGTGAAATTTTCTTGAGGTTTAGTTAAATTTGTACTTATACACGGATTACAGTCTGATTACGGAGTGAACTTCACTGAACGGACATTAGATTGCACATTACGGACAATACGAACACTTACGCTTACCGTCTGCGATTCTGCAGTCTCTGCGGTCTCTGCTCTGCTCTGCTAGTATCCTATCAGATCCTATATATACTAAAAGTAGTCTGCGACGTCTGCGTCCTTTATCTTTTTCTGTATACTTATATATTTACGAAAGCCTGTCTTACAGCTCACGCTGCGACACAGTTGTGGGAGCACCACAAATCTGCTTGCTCCATCAAGTATAGGAGAGCGCACGTTTGATGCATCTTACTCTTACTTAGGGTGCGGGCACATGGAACCGCGTAGAGCGTAAGCGTAACCATTTGAGCTCGTGAGAGTGAGAGAGAGGTCAAATACGCCAACCTCTCTCTCACTCTCACGGGCTCAAATGGTTACGCTTACGCTCTACGCGCGTCCATCTGACCGCACCCTTAGAGCAAACACGAAGTTTACTTGCGTTCTCTTGCAATAATCTAACCATGTAATTTAATTTTATCATGTATTATTCATCATCATACCAAATTACACTAACCGTTGGCTACGGTCCATAGCTTGATTCATTAAATGCAAAGTATGAAAAGGTAGTGCAGTTTATAAAAAAAATTAAATAGATGTACACGTGCCGTGGCTTGATTATTAAAGTGAGAAACATGGTATTTACCAATGAGAGAGGTTATATCGTGCAACCAGCCAATAGGAATTTAATGTTTGAATTTCGCGGTTTAAGAATTTATCCACGGCGAGTGTACTTAGTGTAGAAATAGATAAGCTAGCTAAAAACGCACCTTTTAATAATCCTTTGGTGTTACAGTCAATAATATAATAAAATTAGATTACATGGTTAGATTATTGCAAGAGCCCGCAAATAGACTTCTAACTAAGAGCAATCATCAAACGTGCGCTCTCCTACTTTGAGCAAGAAGATTGGTGGTGCTCCCACAACTGTGTCGCAGCGTGAGCCATACGGGTTTCCGTATTATATATTCCTATCCGTATTATACCCTATACTTAAACTTGCCTTGTAGGCTCCCGCGCCGCGCTATACTTGATAAGGATAATAATGGTTTGTTCGTCAAGTAAAGGTTGCTCCCAACAGTCCCAACCCAACAGTCCTAACACTCCAGCCACTCCAGGGATGGTATCATGTAACTTTTGAGAATGTTTTTTCGAACGATTTTGGTCAACTGCACATGCGCAGAAGCCTAAAATCATAAAAATCAGTCGAAGAAACAGTCTCAAAACCTCAAAAGTTACATGATACCATCCCTGGGTCCGTAATGTGTAACTTTTTTCAACTTCGACATGTGTATCTGGACAAGAAAATACTTATCTTTAAGACGCCATAAGATGCTTTTAAGATAAAAATTGGTTTGTCCAGATACAAATATTGAAGAATAAAAAGTTACACAGTACGGCCCCTGGGACCGTAGTGCGTAACTTTTAGAAAAGTTACGCACTACCACCCCGGGGGCCGTATGTAACGTTTGAGAATGTTTTTTCGACTGATTTTTAAAATCCGATTTTTAATTTTAGGCTTCTGCGCATGTGCAGTTGACGAAAATTCAAAATCCGCCGGATTTTCAAAATCGGTCGAAAAAACATTCTCAAAAGAGCTCAAATTGCTCAAAAGTTACATGATACGGCCCCAGCCCCCCAGGGGTGGTATCATGTAACGTTTTTTCTTTTTGCATAGGCTTCTGGACAAACTCATCTCCGTCTTAAATACGTTGGAAGATAGATATAATGTGAGTAGAAAAAAATTTAGTCCAAATTCTAATGCAGACGAAAGCAAAGTTACATGATACTTAACTAAGTCCCACGGTCCCTGGGTCCGTACCATATAACTTTCCGTCCTATGATATAACATAGGCTGAAAAGGTGGAAAAAAGTTATATGGTACGGCCCCAGGGGTGGTAGTGCGTAACTTTTGGCGGCCCCAGGGGTGGTAGTGCGTAACTTTTGGAAAAGATTTTTTGACTAAATTTTGTCCACTGCGCGTGCGCAGAAACCAATTTATATTTATTTTCGTCTAAAAGTGGCGAAAATCTGGACAAAATCAGTCAAAATAAGTTACGCACTACCACGCCAGGGCCAGGGATCCCAATTTCCAAACCCGGTATACACAAACGTACTTTATAAGTAAATATACTTTACCGTACGTTTGTCTGCTTGGAACTATTGTTAAATTTGTTAAGTGTCGGCTTATTTTTACTCGTTCACTCCGTATGATATATTTGATATGATGAATACTTAGTAATATATTCATATCACCTTAACTTCTTTTAATACTGATAAGAGGTTTCAATTTCAAAGTTTGTCTAAAATTATAATGTCATTTATAACGTCTCTCACATGCTGAATGTATTGCGCAAAATGAAATAAAAGGCCGAAATGATTTTACAAATGTATTTTATTTTATTTTTCAAAAAATTCGTATTTTTGTTTTAATTTGCTTTATAAACTCTCGCTAGGAAAGTTCCAGAAACGATTACAATAAATTAATCAAAATGCTATACCACCCCAATAGAATAGGGTACAAATACTTTTGCCCAACAGAATTACTCCACTGTTGCGCAAAGTCGGTAGAGTAACTTCAAACACCAAATGAACTTAAAATTTACTAGATCATGACTTTGATCTCAAAATAACACAAATTAACTTTTATCCAAATCTACTTCAGTACAAATTTATTCTACTTTACTTTGCATATCAAATTGACAAATTACAAAAATCTAGATAAAAGAATCCTCAGTCTTAGGACAACATTTTGTTTTTATTTTATTTCCAGAATACACCAAGTTCAATTTCAAAAGAAAAATTTGTTGTTAAAACATGCTTTATCGTCTTAAAAAAATTTCAAAGTTGAAAGTTAAAAGTGTTTAATCAACTTCGTTAAGGAAAGCTCTGATATCCTTTTCGTCTCTCTTGAGCCAATCAGCATTTAGCCTGATATTTTCGATGCTCTGCTGAAGAGTTCGTTCGATTCCCTTGATAGGATTAGCTTTGAAGAATTGCTCGATTTCCTTAGCATAGCTCTCCTCAGCTAAGTTTTCGACCGTGAACCTGACGATATGCGCGAGCAGAGCAACGGTCTTGTAGCGCTCGGTCAAAAGCTTGTAGTTATCCTTGAAAAACTGCCACGCAAGAATGCGGCCCTTGTAGGAGAAACTTGCGACCGACTTTATAACTGTTGGCGTGTCCTGATGTTTGACCTCGTCGCTTATCGAGAACTCAAGGGCTCGTTTTAGCAAAGCTTCGTCCTTTGTTGCTCCAAGCGCGAAGAGGATTCTTACCTTTTCCTCGTGCAAGTCGGTTTCATGATACAACTTTATCAGAGTTTCAAACATATCGGAGCCTCCACTTGCGAATACCGCCCTGTATACACAATCTCGAAGATCAGCGGGTAAAATAGATTTACCAAAGATGTGAGCTTCGAAACGTCGATTGGCTTCCGTTATCATAGCTTCATCTTCGAAAGCCATAAGACGGTTTAGAACTAGAGATCTGTAGAAAGGAAAAAAAGAAAAAAATTATTTTTTAAATCATACATTTGGTTCAGGGCAGTATCTAATTCGTTAATTTTCGTTTATGTACCTGAGCAATGTATCCAAGTGGTTTTCATTTTCCTTCGTATCCCATCCTAAGAAATCGTTAATGTCCTGTAGAAGTGATCGTCCAAACGATTGGTATTTTGGGTAAACATCTAAATGTGACAAAAGAACGCTAAACTTGCATAAACAAGTTCTAATACTGGTCCATACTGTATAATTGTTTTCGCTTTTGAATGCCTGCAACAGTTTTAGTACTTGGCTGGATGAGACTTTCCCGGCCCGTGACAATGCAAATATGTCATTCAAAAGATTCAGACGGTCCAAAGGCGGCAGGCTTTGACTTTCAATAGCAGGTAACAAATTTTCCAGCAATTGATTGCTGTAGAGTGTTCTGTACACGCCAACCGCTCCAGAATTCACCTTGATCCAAGAGCTTGGGGTTACACCTTCGATTTCTATGTTCTTTGTTTCAGTCTCCATGATATCGTACTTTATGACTTTGTCAGGGTCGTCAGAGCAACTTATTGCAATAGGAATGACCCACATGCTGTGATCCGCATCCACGGAGCCGTCTGCCAAAAACCTTTCTTGCGAAACGCTTAGTACTCGTTTGTTTCCATCAGAGGATTTTTCAGAGACCTTGAGAAGAGGGAAACCTTGCTGTTTTGTCCAACTTGACATAACATGGCGAACTGACTTATCGCTACTTTCTTCGAGAGCAAGCCATAAATCTTCAGTTTGAGCGTGAGCATATGAGTGCTTCTTCAAATAAAGGTTCATTCCCTTTCTAAAACATTCATCCCCAATGTAAGAATGCAACATTCTAATGACACATGCGCCTTTGTTGTACGAAATATCATCAAAAATTTCATTTATTTCATTTGGATGATTAACTGGCACTTCAATGGGATGACTATTTTTAAGTGCATCCAATTCCAATGCACTAGTATACAATTCGGTGGCGAATTGCGACCAAATGTCGTATTCTGGAAAGAGAAAGTCGACGCACAAAAACTCAAGGAATGAAGCATACCCTTCCTTCAGCCATAAGTGGGTCCACCATTCCATAGTAACCAGATTACCAAACCACTGATGAGCTATTTCATGGCCAATAGTTAAGGCAACGTCTTGCCTGGAAACTGCTGATGTATTATCAGGATCGACAAGAAGACGAATTTCGCGGTATGTTATAAGACCCCAATTCTCCATAGCTAGCGGAATATCATTTTTCATAAGATCGATAATTTAGATATCAGTTATTATCATCAATTTAAAAGCATAATAATTTGTGGGATCTTTACCTCCGGCTGAAAAGTCACTAATGGCAATCAAATCCATTTTAGGTAATGGATATGGTATTCCAAAGTATGTCTTGTAAAAAGGAAGTACTTTGGAGGCCACATGAAGAGCAAATACACCTTGTTCTGTTTTTCCTTTTGGAGTGTACACTCGCACACAAACACCATCTGAATCGTATTCTTGAATATAATCGAATTCTCCAATAACCATGGCCACCAAGTAGGTTGGCATTATTGGCGTGGTATCAAATAGGTAAGAAATTTTATCTGACGAAGTAATTGCTGTGCTTGATTTTACAGGCTGTCACAAAAACGGATAAACATAACTTGATATTAATGATTTGTAAAGTAATTTTCAAAATATGTACCATATTTGATAAGGCCAGCAAATCTTGTGGTACAACCAGTGTAATATCAAATGTGGCTCTCAAGGCTGGTTCATCCCAGCTGGGGAAACACCTTCGTGCATCTGTCGCTTCAAATTGAGTAACAGCTGCATATTTGTCACTTCCATCTGTACTGTACCATCATAATAATCATGTATTAGTGACAACCGGCAAAATATACCTTTGACATTAAAAAAGAAAAAAAGAGAGCAATGAAAGTGTATTATACCTGATGTATTTACTACGGTAAAGACCCTTCAACTTATCATTAATTTGACCCTGAAACTCCATGCGGAGGCAACCAGTTTCTCCACTGGATAAACTTTCTGGGAAATTAACTGTGACAATTTCGTTTTCGACATCCATATCAATAGACGAGGGCTTAACATTCTTGCCGCTCTTGTTGACATAAACCACTGATTTAATATCGATTTCACTAGAGTGAAAGGTGACAGAGTCGGTAGTCTCCAAGATCTGAAATAATGATGACAATACAATCAGCATTTTACATGAAAAAATCTATTTGGTCCGTTAGGTATATTGTGAAAAATTATTAAACATGCATTTTTTCATAATATACCTGACGGACCAAATATAATAAATTTTTTTCGATGCAACTTCCCAGTTACTTTTATTGAGTATACTGTAAAAAATCCAGTAGTGAAATCACTATCGGATAGTGATTTATTTTACTATGCTGAGCATAGTATTTTTCATATCTTGTAGTAAAATTTGTATGTCCGATAGTAAAATT
>JAPYYV010010077.1:0-11531 GCA_030522625.1 Copidosoma aretas
GTCAGAAAAGTAAACATTGTTTTTACGTGAAATCACGGAGAAAACGATCGAATTTGGGAGGGGGGGCGAGGGAGGGCTGAGGAGGGGGTAAGGGGGGCCAGGTAACAATTGAAGATCGTCAAAAATACGTAAAAATCAACACGATAGGCCCGTGATTTGAGGGGGGTGAGGGGGGAGAGGGGGGGGGGCTGAGGAAATTAGAGTCCTTACAACTATATATATAGTAAGATATATATATTTACATATATACACATGTATACATATACCTAAAATTGATAATAATCTAAAAAGTATATATATATATATATTCAAAATGTCCATGTGGATGTTGAAAATCCATATGGATCTGAAAAGTCCACATGGACATTTAAGATCTGTATGGTTCTCCCAATGCCATATTGATATTTAAAGTCAATATAGATCTCAGAGATGCATAAGAACATTCAAAGGGAAATACAGAATATTTTCGCAAGTTGACATGAGTATTACAGATTCATATGGATCTAGAAAGCTAACGTAGATATTTAAAATCCAAATGGATTCGGAGATCTAACGAAGCATTTAAAGAAAGATGCATGATTATTTTTCACTGCTATACACGCTTTAAAACTCCATGTAGATCATCGAGATCCATGTTCGTGTCCCGTGCAAAATCCGTGTGAGTTTTATAAGCTAATATATATACATATATCTAAAATTAATACTAATCTAAAAAGTCCATATGGATATTCAATGTCCACATGGATAATCCATATGGTATTTTTCAAGTGTCTATTTAAGAAATAAAAGCGAAATAAGTTTGATCGTCTGAATGAAATAATACGCTGAATATTTCATAGTAATGCATGTTGATATTCCATGACAACATCATAGTATTTACAGCTACATGATTTACTGTTTGATGTTCTAATTCCGAACAAGGATATTTAAATATGATATTGAGATATTGTTAAGGTAATTTTTTTCCAACAATGGTGTTTATTATAAATTTTTGTTTTCTATTTGTTATAATGCCATACTGACGAAAAAATAAGAGTATTTATTGAAAAATATAAAGTGATCAAGTTTATTCTAAAAAAAACCGATAATAGACAAGAGAGAAGTACGCGCAGTTGGACCTGATCGCCGATGCGACAGAGTTAATTTATTTTTCCTGATAGTAATAGTGATTTCCGTATTGATAAACAAAGTGTTTTTAAAGTTAATTTGACGTGGAAGCCGGTGGTTATACTTAAAACTTGCTACAAGGTGGCAGCGGTTGTTAAAACTCAATTTAAGCATTTTGATTGCTAATAACAATCATTAATTGATCCTAACTTTTTTTGATAGTATTTTTTGCATAGAGCTTATTTCCTTATCTTGAAAATAAAAAATAAAAAAACACAATCTGTAGCCGAAACAGAACTAGAGTTACGTATTTTCGATAATTAGTCCTTTAGGTTTAGGAATTATTCCAATTAGTCTTTTAGTCGAATCAAAGATGTGTCGGTTAATTTAAGTCTAAATTTTTAGGGTTTGTAAAAGAACGTCTTCTATAGATGTTCTATAGCATGAGATTATTTTCAGATTTGTTCGTATAAAATAACGCTAAAAAATCGAAAAGTACTTATCGAAAGGTGTATGCAAAATATTTATATAATATTGACATACTATTTGTGTGCATACAACAAACACAATAAAATAATGCATACAAATAGTAAATCATTTTCCCCTTTCCTTTATATCCAATTTCTTCGTAAGCTTTAACTAATCTTGTAAAATAATCTTTATACCGTTATACCGTATCAAATATACAAATAGATAATTTGTATTTCGTCTTTTAATTATAGCGTATAACTTACTACCAATTACCAAAAATTCATACCATATTAGGTAATTATGAAAAGAGAGACTCAATTTGTCTTTACCTCGAATGTTATATAGTTACTCCTCTAAATGGCATGTTGTCCCCCACGATTTGATCATGTAAAGCTGTATAACATTAAAATGTATTGTCAGCAGCATGAAGGATTCTGCATGACCATCGGTGGTCGAGATTAAGGCCTACATTGTTGCCACTCTGCGCCCATTGGATGATGCTACCGCGCATGCAGTCCACCACGCTCGTTCGTGCAAGAAGGTCGCAGTTAAGCACTCCTTGCTTAAAACAAACCTTTTCTACCTTGTGCCTTTTTGGAACTCTATTACACCCTCGGTAGGAAAAATAGCATTCTCCACGCATGTGCATCCGGCCAGGGCCATCCCAACAGTCCCATGGGCGTTGCTTCGCAAGCGCCCTCGGGCCCAGGGACCGCCCTGGAGAGATGCATATTTGTGAAGAAAACTACGTTTCAAGCCTTACGTCAAAATTGACATACTAATAATTTGACCTTTTCTCATACTGACATACTTCAGAGTGCGACTTAAATCTTATTATTTCAGCTATGACTGTTGATCAATTGTTATCAAGTTGTTGATTATTCTTGATATACTTGTTTCATCTTTGTGTTGAAAAGTGTGTGCAGTGCCATACTGTATTTGATGCGTTGACTTTTCGTTTATTTTTTCCGATCTTCTTCTCCTCAAGTTTCAGTCCAGCTCAAATAATGTGAACCATAACGTCCTGCTTTCGATCATTCTCGTACGAGCCAGATCGGGGTAGGAGAAAATATTTAGCTATTATAATGTTTAGGCCATGTGTTCGACCAGCAAGTCAGCCATCTTGGACATTTTCTCTATCCCTTTTGAACACTAAGCAAGCTGGACGTGGTTAACACCGCCGCGCCAGTGCGCTGTCTGTCTTTCTTTTCCTCTGCTGCGACTTTCTACGCTATGATGCTTAAGAAGCGGCCATTTTCCTTACACGTGCTCTGCCTGCTCTACAACGACGCTGTTGTTGCTTCTGTGGGCCTCTCTCTGTGTACGGGCAACCTTGTGCTTGTCCTGTCGCTTCTGTTGCTGCTACGGGCTTCTGTGTGTGTATGTGTGTGTGTGTGTGTGTGTGTGTGTGTGTGTGTGTGTGTGCGTGTGTGTGTGTATGGTTCACCTTATACTTGCCCCGCTGCAGAATAACTTGTGCTCGCTTGATGCCCGTGCTAATGGTGTATTTAAGTATATTGGACACATGAACTGTAAGAGTACATTCGTTATATGTTAGGTCGATCTCATGTGGTCATCAAATTTGTTGGTTTTAATACGTATAACCCTTGCCACTTTATTCCTTCCCATTCAATTCAGAATAATACAGACCCTTTACAGTACTTAAGTTGTTTTCCTTAAAAATGAGTAATGCTTTTTCAAACTTTGAAAAGCTGGGTGCATCCAAGATAACAAGGGTCGAGACTTCAACAAGTTAAAGATACCTTTACTTAGTTTAAGGTAATTAATTATTCGTCGTTTAGCTTGTGGACACAGCACGATTACTTTGCCAATGAAGTCTTTGAAAACTGTGAGGACAAGTATGACTCTTTTGTTGGGAGGTTTGAGGATTACTTGTTTGCCTTTATTAGTATTATTCCTTACCCTACTGTACCGCCAAATCCAGAAAATCCGGGCAATTTTCAGAGTGACGCTCTAGTGCCTTCTGTAAATCTTCCAGTTAATAATGTCAAACTTGAATATCGGGACAACTTTCGAAATGTATTCCGAGCTCTTGTGTATAGAAAACAAGATTTGCCTTGTATTATCAAATACCAACATCTTAGTACCCTTGTATCAGAACAGACTTCCAACTAGATACAAAATATTTCTGCGTCTAAGAAGAACTATACCCATGCCTAGAAGAGCCTTCTTAAATTTTATGATAACCATTGATGCCTAGTGTACCAAATTTACTCCCTATCAGGCATTTATGTCTCACCATTATACACTGGAACACTTAAGGGAAGCTTATGATCCCAATCTAGCTGTTTATTTTTTGCCTCATTATGGTGTTTTTAAAGCGAACGGCTTAAACCGTAGGTTTTGGGGTGGGTTTCACTAGTATTTATTAACCTAAGTTATTCTTTTTTAACTAAAAATTTTAACTCATTCTTTTTTTTACCCACAATTCCAAGTTGTTCTTCTTTTCTCAAAATTTTCTAAGTACTCTTGTCCATTAAATCTTGTTTTATCTGTTACATTTCTTCTTGCTTGAACAAATCATCCTGTATTTTTGAGCCCTTTGCCAACTCAGCTTTCTGTTATTAATGGCTAACAAAATACACAAAGGAGGTTAACTCAGGAGTATATGTTTTCCAGTAGTGCTTTTGAATAGTATAATATCACTGATAGAAATAACTACTTCTATTTAAGTGACTGTCATAACCTTTTGATGAATGCGAACTAAATATAAACGAGTGCATGATAATAAACAGTTAATAAAGCAAGTATTTTGACTAAGTATTGGAAGGTATCGAAAAAATAGGATTATAAAATCAAATAAATATTTATTGTATATCAATAAAGCGACAAGCGTGGAACGAAAACTTGTTGATTGTTACTCCAAAGCCTTAAGTTAAAGTAAATTAATGATTTAATAACTACAAGTATTTTTTTTCTATCTGTGTATGAAATATAATACAGATTAAAGCATTTGTATATGATTCATTATTATACATGTCATAATAAAAACGATTTAGTGCGATGCTACGAGAAGATTTGTGTGAAATTTATCTATATCATCATATAAAGTATACACGTGTACGAGGTAGCGTAATCTAATCCTTACCATTTACATAAGAAAGAGTATAATAGTGACTGCCAAGAAATAATGACTATTGATTATTCCTATTTTGCTTACTGTATGAACACTTACTGTTCAAAACTTGTGTATAGTAACGAATAATACATTTTAATAATCTAACTGGTATTATTACATAATATAAGTTTTCTTAACTTTTTTTTAGCATGATTCACACCTTAGAAATATTTTAAAACTCATACAAGGCATGAACTAATAAAAGACTCATATTTGTGCTTGCATGATAAAGCAAAGGTATTGCAGTATCTTGCAGAGCAAGAATACCGTTTGCAAAGATTTTTGTATTTTTCTGGAGGTCGAAGATTACATTGTATTTTTATAGAAGAAGAAAAAACTGATTAGAACATATGACTAGCATACTGATGAAATTTTCCGAGCCACTTTAATGCTCAGAGCGTACGGAAAAAAATACGTAAAGACAATGGTTTTCAATTGTTTCTTTACAAAATAATCAGTTTTTTCATTTTTCGAAAAACTCTGGAATAATCCAAGAAATCAGAAAACGTACACACGTGTTATACATCGAAAAACTAATCTTACAGCCCTTTATGTTTACGAAACTAGAAGTTTATGACACGTGGGAAAAGTACGATGCAGCTATTGAAGAGCAGGCGAAGACAAATAACGTTTTCAAAGTTTAGCACGACCGATTTGAGTTGTTGATTGGAAAGAGTCACCTGCAACTGTACAATTTCCTGCAAAAAGAAATAAAAGAGCAAGGCAACTTCCGAAATCACAGTTGTTAAGTTTCTTCTTCAGCGTAAAATTAAGGCAGCACCAAAGAAAAAGAGGCTTAACGAGATAGCTAGACTACCAAGAAACGCTGTAAACTACGAGACTTATAAAGTAATTAATTATTAGCATGCTGTTGTAGTCTCTCGTTTCATAAAAAAATGAAATAAATAACATTTTACAGGTAAAACTTTTCGGGGATTTTTCGGGGAATGTATTTCGGTTTCACTCCTTCCACGGCTGTTTAGGGCGGAGGTCGTTCGGGGTAGCGGCAATTCAGGAACACGGAAATTTAGAGGTAAGTTTCATAGTAATGGTCGAGTACGATCTATAAGGTGCATTTTTTTCTTCTGTGGTGACTTATTTTTCCAATGCTACCAACTTACTTTTATCCATATTAACATATTAATGGCACTTAGTAACTCTAGCCAAAAGTACTTGTGACTTGTAACTAGAGTTGATCGGGTTAGGTCAGAAATACTTGTAAGACCTTTATTTATATTATGTTGGCAAGGTGCAAATATTTGCGTAATATTTGTCTGACTGTGTTTACATGATATAATCTTCGAGTGAAAATTCCACCCTGTACTCGGAGAGAACTTTTGTACAACGGCAGTCTAAGTCCCTTGTTGGTTTACAGCAGTGAATACAGCAGAATGCTCGTACTGTACTTATGTACCATCTTGCCATGCTGGGCTTCCTCGGGTGTCATACTGATTTGGTATGACCGTCGAGCAAACGCAGTATACGGTACTATGTACTAACGCAGTACGCAGATACCTATACTAACGTTGTATAATAGTTCTCTCCGTGTAGATTTTTACTCTCAAAGTGCTTTGATAGTACTTTTATACGTTCTTACACCTTTTGTTTGCTAGAAGAAAGTGCTACAAGATGTTCTATTAAGTAAGTAAGGAAAAATTTAATGATCACATTAATCAATGATTGCTAAAATAAGCATATCGACTTTTTAAAGAGGATGCAATATGTATTTCAATATTATTAAAACTATAATTTAATGATCAAATCTGTTATTAGTTTTATTTCTTGTTAGTCTGACGAAAAAAAAATGATGTACATAATATTGCAATTGTGGTTGAGTAAAATTAGGATATTCAGGATTTTTTAGCTTTTTTGCGCTGACCATTGATCGCTGCAATTCCCCCCCCCCCCCTTATTCTCCTCCATGACGGTGCCAGGTGCCATCATCCAGCTTACACTTGGACAGTCACCCATAAATCATAGATAAGCATTACCAGAACATAGAACACTTATTTTTGTGTATAAAAACAAATAAGGTCTACTGCTACTTAAAGGATTTTTCATTGTTACTTGTCAATTACTTGATCCAACTTCATATTTTGTATTTGCTGTAGTTTTTACATCACCTTTATATTCCAGCATAAAAATCACAGAATATTCAAAGAGTGTTACTTAGCAAATCATAATTAAATTATTCTATAATTTCATTCCAATAAGTCTTGGATTACACGGAATAGACTATTTCTTGATAGTCTACATGATGGATCAATTACGTTCCTACTATACAGTTTGTACTCTCAGACTGTTTTAAATGATGATTATTATGATATAATTCTATATGAACAAAGCACTCGCTGTGTACATCTAGTTGCTATTCAAGATTCATAAAATCATTGAGCTATTTGTATTTAGCATGACAATCTCTAGTTCAGTCAATGATCACTATCAGTGAAAAGCTGTAATTCAAGATGCTCCCTACTCTTACCTAAAATTTTAAGTGTACAACACACTGTACATTGTATTTAGTCATTATTAGCATCAAAGATTTTTGTAAAATTATAGGATAATGGCATTTTCTAAAGTATTTGATAATCCTTATAATACGTTTCTCTTCAAGAAACATTCAGAAAATTCATATTAAGATGCGATTGCGAAAGAATAAATATTACTTCATACTGTACTATTGTCCATACTTCTGACTTATGTCTGGATTAATTACAGAACTATTAAATAAAAAAGCCTTTGTTCATAAATCAAACCTGAATTTTTTTAGAAAAACTGAAATATAACTTTTGCAACGTATACAAATACAAAACATAGTTTGATCATAAATTCATATTCACAATTTTTTTTACTCAGTCATCTAATTGATGATTTTTTGATATACAATTCAATGTTACATCTATAAATAAAATATATTGAATAAAGACTTTCATGTCTGGTGACAAATCTAATTCAAGCTTTTTAATAGTTTGTCAGTGTAGTAAAGTTTATTATTATTCTGCGAAAATTGATTGTTTTACAATAGATATTGTATCAAAATTTTTTTTAGCACATGCAAGTTTTTAACATATTATTAACATGAACTGAGACACTTACTGCCGTCATCATGAGACATGCCAATATTGTGACCAATCATGTGAGCCATAGTCCCTGCAAGAAGATGAAGCTCGTATGTGTTTAAATCGACACTTATACCCACTGATTTTTTACTGCAAACAGTGCCAGGTACAGCAATACCAGACTCACCACCAATAAAACTTTCAGCTCTGGAATAATTAAAACCGTATGTAGAAGCTCCCTTTACTATGCATAAAATATGTTTAACAAGAGTTAGCTGATACGACTAGACTTACGGTTAAAATGATAACAATTGAAAAATTAATCCTAGGGTAATACAATCCAGGCTTAGTAATGACATGCATTCTTTCGCTAGCCTGTTATTTATGTATAATTCTAAGAAAAATATGAATCATTAAAAGTACCTTCCTTCTTCTCAAATAAAGTAAAAGTAATATTAGTACGATCTTGAATATTTTTTGTTTTTGTTCAGCTTGAATTATATTATACTCTGATGTTCAATATGTTCCTAAATTTTATAACATCTGAGGCAAAGATCCCAAAACAAAAGATTAAGTTATAAATGGAGATCTAAAACAATTCAACTTATACATATTAGATATTATTATGTAAGTAATTGGTCAAAAGTACTATACATTGAATACATGTCCAATATTATCACCAACCGCTTTTAGGATTCCAAATATCTGACAGATCTTTTTCATTCACATAAGATTTTAACATTCTGTCTATTCATTGACTTAGAATCCAGCAGAGAGCGGTAAAAAAATTTATATTCAAAATGTTACACTACCTACTGTATCATTTGATAGGCAGCAGAAAGCACGAATCAATCTACCATATTTGTCATAGTAGCATAAGCATATTATATATAAGCTAAATATTCATTTAACTTAAGTTAAATAGTACGGGCACCACCTATTAACTTGGTATGGAGTGTGCTGATCCTTACCCCAACAATAACCTTTTTTTACCCCAGTCCTCGCTTTCCTATAACCCCTTGTCCCATCATTCCCAACGAATCCCTTCTTTCAACTTATGGATCCCACTGTCCCTCAAATTGTCATCAACTCATTCTATACCTACCAAAGGCGGCCTTCAAGCTCACCTCTGAGTCATCATATAGTGCAGAATCTTTTCTACTTTCGGTCGCCTACTCCCCCAACCAGTCTCGCATCGACCCAAAGTGCCCACGGGACCTACTTCCGAGTCGCTTTATGGTGCAAAACTTGCCACGAGATTAAGGAACAAATTCCAGCAGTAGCAAAGCTAGAAGAGTTCTACCGAACTCCTTGGGTGTTGGTGGTGGGAGGAGAGTGGTCCCCTAGGCATCGAACTATAGCATTAGTTCCGACACGAACGTTATGCCTCCGGATGGCTTCCCATACCGAGATCCAAAGGTAAGTAGCATATCTACATTATTGGCCGAGAAACAACCTCTTAACCGATAGCCTTTTAATTTTCCGCTTCTACAATGAGCTCCGATTGTGGCACTTCGTACAGCACTCGTAAAACACTCCCTATCTGCCTGGACAGATTATGGTCCATGCGTGCCTGCTCTCTTATCGCTAAAAGCAGCTTTGGCAATACTTCCGATGCTAGCCTACTCTCACATAGAACGCGGTCCTTTTATGCTTTCTTACTCAAATGTACTTTTTTTCAAAGTGAAAAAGGTAATATGACCAGCAGAGGCAAGCCTCAGCACGTTGTGTACAATGCTCGGCACGAATCACACGATGCCTAATTCGTACCTCCTGTCATAATAATAAGCATATTGATATATCAGCATTTGCATTTGCATAATAAGTAATAGGGATCGCTGGATATATTCAATCTGCGCGTATTCGCTCTTTCATTACAAAATGACAGATTCCAAGGGGAGCTTCTAACGCTTGTTTACTATTCTACGCAGCATGACGTTCCCGTGCAACAAGGAGAATTAAAATAAGACTAAGCATACATTTTTTTCAAAATCTATTCATTTCATTACTGGTTGTACATCGAGTTTAGTATATTATTTTGTTGTTGCTCTTCTCTTATCAACCAACTTTTCACGACACTGACATTCTTTGCAGAACAATTGGCAAAATTTGATGAATGATTTGTGCATTTGACATCCTTGATACTTATTGTATTCAAATACGGACATTTTTTAACGTCATACATATACCTCTCATGTAAGTTATTTTTACACTTTCGTATGCGTAGTGAACGATATTAATTTCTTGTACTATACACCTATTCAATACCACTGGTCGTAGCCATTTTGTTTTTTTGAGACCTTTCACATAAATAACATCATGCTCTTTGATAATAGACTAAAAAGGTACATATAAGTCCTTGAGCTCCAACGTCAACCATGATAGTTGCACTATAACTAACGATTTGCACTTTTTGTCCTTAAGCAAGAGCTTTGAGCATATATATGGGGGCTTGAACACAAATACTGATGGTGTAGCATTTTCGTGTAAAGGTGTGATAGTCATCTCTTTGAAAATATATTCGTTGTGTATGGTCTTGACGCCTTGAGCGTCTACCACGTATTTAATCATTTTCACACTGGCACGATCATCAGTCAACTGACACGCACATCGTTATGCGATCTTTACATACAACTACTTGCTACTACTCTTATCACTTTCGAAGAGAGATAAATGGAATCAAAAAATGCACAGGCAACGTATGATTCACTTGAGTACGTTAATGCAAACCACGAGCATGATGGAGAGAATTTACAAGAATTTCGTTAATGCCGACAATCTGGAGCGTCATGTAATTTTATATGACATTGTACGAATAGAACATTAGTATCTGTTGAGTAGTGAAAATACAAGTAATATTGAAGCAGTATTGTATAAAAAGCTAGGAGTGCAAGAATCAGAACTGGCAGCAACATGAGACAATCAAGATGATGAAGCTGTAACATGGAGAGATCTTGATAGGGCTTTTAAGGAGGTTCGTCCGTGAAGTCAAAACGATAAGATTATGATCAAAACTATTGGAATCTATTTGTTGAGTTGTTAGAAATGTTGTGTTAAAATTTCAGACCAATCCTCAACACAGTTTTTGCAAAAATTAAACCCAAAGTTCTGTTTTTTAACATAAGCTCTTATCAGAGAGGCGAAAAATTTCACAGCAAAAGTACTGTATTTTTTTTTACAGCGATAAGAACTTAATAAAACTTACGTCATTAAAACTTATCCAATTATGAAACTAACAACATCAAAAACAGGGAACTCTACAACTCAGTTTAGGAGATATTTATACAGACGTAAATAAAATCGCGAGAGGCTCCTATGCTAAATGTATGCGGGAGACAAGAACGCGACGTCTGCTGTCAGTCGAATTTTCACGTGTCACGATGGCTTTTCACATGATCACTTCTAGAAGCCGTTCTACTCAAAATTATGATACGAAACTTGGTGTAGCCTTTCATGAGACCTTGTACTTTGATGCTATACCATTAAAATGTCTGATTTCAAAAATTTGTAGCATACTTTTATTTATACAAGATTAGATTGACTACGCTGTTTTACTCCTTATTTTTTATCGCACGTATAAATAGTACTTATGCTATTTAACTTATACTACAAGAAACTAGATGCCTTAAAGTATATTATGTAATTTTTTTAAGGCATATTATCTATACACTAATGAGGACTGGCGAGTTCAATACACATGCATCTTCTGTAATCGAGAGAGCGGACGTTTTTGAGCTAGGTTAGTACAGCTGACT
>JAPYYV010010078.1:0-12943 GCA_030522625.1 Copidosoma aretas
TTTCATTTAAAATAGCATTAGAAAATCTGAACTACATGAGGCTTCGTTATGGTTTTAGAGAGTACGTGGCTGTCGTTGTATCTAATTTTATACACTTTACAAACATACATTTTATAAGAGACATCCTAAAATATAACGATCGTGCCTTATATGCAAGGGCATAGTCCTTTGCATACGTCAAACCGCTAGTTATAATTCTTAAAATCGCTTTAAACATCTGAATAAGATACACAACTATGTTTTCTTTGTTTGACCGCTATAAGCATAAGAAAATTAACATTTGTATCCCTGAATAATTAAAATTTGTCTGTGGGATCCCAAGATATGACTACTATTTCACAAAAATCTTACTGTTGTTTTAATAAAAAATGGATGAAATATCCTAGGAAATGATCCAAAATGAAGAATATAGATATTTTAATTATATATAAAATATAACTATACAGAAAACTAAATTAAAAAAGTGTTTTCTTTAAATAGTCAAAAACCGTTTTTTTCACCACAAAAAAAACATCAAATCAACTTTAATAAGGTATAAAACTAGAATTTTTTTTCCGAGCCACTGTATGATGATAAGAAGAAAACAATTTACGTTCTGCATGATTAAAATCTATCGATAAGTTCCCGAATATGACTGATTTTTCATAAAAGTTTTACAATTTCTTTAATAAAATATAAACGAATCAAATTTTATTGTTTTACCCCTTAATAGAAACAATCGCTTCTAGGACATAAAAAAATCGTCATTACAACCTTAACAAGGTATAAAGTTTCAATTATTTTTCCTAGCTAATATATGCAGATATTAAAACAACTATTTGAAGCCCTGGATCATCGAAATCAGTTAGAGAGTTTATCAGATTTGACTGATTTAAAAAAAAATTGTAGTAATTCTTTCATAAAAAAGAAATGACATAACGCAGGCAGATGCTTCAAAATGAATAAGAAAGCTAGTTTAAACTCTATATGATATAATCATCAAGGCAATCAAATTTAAATTTTTCACTCCTAAAACAGCAAAAAATCGTCATAACAACCTTAATAAGGTATGAAACTTGAATTTTTTTTCGAGCCCCTATAAGGGTATGCAATCAAACATGTTCAGCCCTGGATCATTGGAATCGGTCGAAGGATTTCTGAGATATGACTGATTACCTGCATGCATACACACAAACACACGCACACGCATACATATATTTTTTAAAAACAATGTATTTTTATTACAAACACTTCAAAACATATTTAACATAATTAAAAAAAATTTTTTTTTTTTTCGATACAAAGCTTCCTCTATAAGGAAGAAAAATTCAGTACTCATGAAGTAAAATTGAAAAGTGTTGAATATTAATTAGCTATTTTTAAATGCATTACACTACAATAAAATTTTTCTTTAATATCACTGTTTCATTATACGTACAATTTGAATCTTAACCTCAAATATTTTATGTCCGGATGGTGGAACACACAGATTCCATTCAAACACACAGATTCCATTCAAATAACATGTACGTTTCGCCATTGCGACATGTATTTCGATGGTGTTTCGCATTATGTTTAACTCTATGTTGTCAATTTTTATTATTTAAAATAATGTATCATCAAAATATCATTCTCAAAAAATTATGTACTTAACCGAAACAAAAGACACATCTGGTACCATTAACATGTTTATCAAATCTCCTATTCGTAATTTTTATATATGAATTTTTAAAGGAAATTGCACCAAAAACCGTTTCACCATCGGTACTTTTACCTTACGTTTTTTTTTAAATATTTTTTTAACTTTCTTTAGTTTAAGAGCAATTTGAAAATAGTTTTATAAATAAATGCTTAACTCCGTAATAAAAAATGTTGCAAAACGTTGTAAAAATGTCGACTACTTTATGTGACTAAGAATAAGGTCTCGTAAATAATTAGCTAATTTGATATTACCATACTTATGAAAATAATAAAAGTGGGAGATTCAACTATTCCATGGAAATTTTTTGCAATTAATTATAATTTATTATTTTATTCATTTAAATAAAAATTATAGTACTACTATAACATTGCTGAGTCTCCAACTTGACATGTATCCGCATAGTAACACCAAAAACTTTATTTTAACGGTTCAAAGTTTTAAGAAGAACATTTTATTAACGTTTTTAAAAGATTGTGTGCTATTTGGGTTGACAAGAGTAAAGCAAGTTCCTCCTTAAAACAAAGAAACTGAAACTCTCAAAATAATTTTCTTGG
This sequence comes from Copidosoma aretas, assembly GCA_030522625.1. Lineage (NCBI taxonomy): Eukaryota > Metazoa > Arthropoda > Insecta > Hymenoptera > Encyrtidae > Copidosoma > Copidosoma aretas. The sequence continues at coordinate 2,236 of JAPYYV010010078.1, forward strand.
AGATGTTTATTATGAGAAATGTACGCTACAAGAAATATTTGGAGTATAATAATTCATTCCTTAGCTGACTGAGATCGGAGGATATATAGATTATTTAAGTGAGGAAGACCATTCGTGTATTGCAATATTTTACTACAAACTATTAACAAAAAACAAATTTATATTAAATAACTTTTTCCTTTCTTGTTAAACTCCAAACATGTAGCATTCATAAAATTAGAACCCTTAAAGTTAAAAAACAAGTTATGAAGTTTATAATTATTTTAAAAATAATTTTTCAAAAAAACATTCACAAACCAACGTCTACTTAAAATTTTGATAACCTGTTACATGGTGCTATATGCATAAATGATTGTTTAAACCAATACATTACATTAATCCTTCAATCCGTTCAATAAAAAAATATTGTCCATACACAAACTTCAATCACACATATATATTTTTTACATATGTCTATATCAAATACACTAAAAGAATTATTGCTAATACGTATAACTTATAACTTTGTTCACCAACTAAATACATTATGTACTATAACTGAAATATTATATCGTATATTATAACAATGTTTTGTAGTTATTCTGTTATTTCTTTGTATACTTATGAGGAGGAACTTTGTGTCATAATTGTAATAAAATAATAATATTGATTTTTCATAATAACATGTTTAAAAAGAACAGAACACTTGTGCTAAACATTTAATTCAAAATAGATATACAATGCAAATTTAATAAAGTTTAATAACATTTAAATATATTGTTAGTACTCAAATTATTTTTTAAAATTTAACTGAAACAGATGAGTCATTCATTTTGTGGATTTATACCCTTTTACCATGGGTATCACTTTAATTTTCATTCCATCACTTATTTTTGTATCAATTTCATCACCATTTGATGCAATAACTGCTGAAGTTTATTTATTCTTATCAAAATTACAAGTTCAGTAAGTTTTGAATAAAAATCTTATTAATTTCATATTTGATTACTACTAATCTACATTAAATTCAGCATAGAAACTATGGAGTACTATAGATCATTTCTGATCGTTTTTATTAATATCGATTAACTTATGAATTGAAAATTTCATATTTGTTTTACTTTTTTAATAAAAATATGTAAATTTAACTTCCATGTAAAAATCTACGTTTTTCTGTGCATTCGAATGTTGATTTCTCATTTTGTAATGACTAGAGTGATTTAATTATAAAATAAAGTATTCGATGAACACAATATGGTAAATATAACAAACATCAAAAACGGATCAAAGATATCGATATTTTTCCATCAACCGTATCAAAGGTTCAAATACAATCTGCGGTGCTGTTCTTCCCCAGATAAAATCGTAATGGTTGAACGGGTTGGTTGAAATCCTTCGATGGTAAACAACACTGTTTAATTTATTGGCAAGCAACTCGATGTCCTTAAATAGTAGTTTAATAAATTTTGATTAGGTCACTCTTAAACTATCTCAATTAGGATTTTCAAATGTTTACCTTAGGTGTGGCCAACCAATCGTTAGTACTGCTGAAAAGAGCAATAGGTGCAGTTATGGCTTCCAGCTTATATTCTGGTGGCGTGGAGTATCCATACGCTAACTGATTCCTTTTATGATTTCCATAATCGTAGTGTCGGAAATATCCTGTAATCACAAAATTACGAACAATGAACGAAATTTGATGAAATTAAAAAAAAAATCCCATATACAGCAACTGTTAACGTATCTAAATTTTTACTAATCCTACACAAGTAATTCAGTCATTTGGTTACACAAATCTTGCAATCACAAAGATACGAAAAATTTTACCTTACCTGGATTGATGTATCCCTGACCGTAGTGAATGAGCTGCTTCCAAGAGGCCCCGGCCGGCAAATGGCTCGCGATAACCGTCAGTTTATCCTAAAACAATACAGAAAAGCGACACTGTGGTACGGATATACATTTTAACGGATCACAAAAATCTGACCGTCATCTTACCAAATCAATGTCGGGGCTGAATCCGGCCAGCAGGTAGAACTTAGTACTGCAAAATATCTGCGTGGGTGCGCCGCTCTGACAGAACAGCCGGGAGATGAATCTGCCCCACCTTGAGCGCGAACCAAACTCTGGGTAGCCAAAGTTCTCACCCACCCACTGGAATCATGTTCGAACGATCAGGCATTTCAAATGGGGGAAAGTAACTTGGAAAATTTGTTTGAAAAAATGAAAGGGAAAACGCCGGTTCAGTGGAAGAAAGTTCATGTAAATTTTAATCGAAAATTAATGATATTCTGATTGTTACACTATGAAAAAAAAAAATGATTGAACTGTCGTTACGTTGTATGATATAGTTTTTTTAAACCAAGCAATCGGACAGGGTTCTAAAATTTTAATTTCTCACCCAAACGATTACAATCAATTAAATTTAATTGTTTTTTAAAACGCGACATATATGATGGATAGTTGTACTTATACGCCTTTTTTTTTGAAACTTGAAGAGCAGTGGATCTTCTACAGAGTTCAAAAACATTTAATATTTTATCTCACCCATCGAGAATTAAATTTAACCCTTCATTGATTCGTATTTCAATCATCAATTAAATTTTTAATCATAGGTGTTTAATAAATAAATTCCTAATTGAACTGAAATTGAATTGGACTTGAGCTGAATTATTTGAAACCCTGCAATCAGAATATAATGAAATTTCGATTCAAACGCACGTAGCACCATCATCCACCGGACCGGCGACATGACATGATTAAAAGCGAAGTCGAGTGACACGCACGACACCAAAGTATGTCAGCTTGGTGAGCTGAGTGATGGGGCCCCGCAGGTAGCCGGTGAAGGCCGCGGGCGCGAGGCCAGCCGCCAGCGCGATCTTGCCGTTATAGCGGGGCAGCTGCGAGGCCATGACGAGCAGCTGGGTCGTGCCCTGCGAGTGGCCCACGTACAGGATGCGTTCGTGTCCGGTTACCGCTAGGATGTAGTCGATGCTCGATGGCAGGTCGTACATCCCCAGCTCGTGGAAGCTGTAACGGGGTCGTTGGAAAGTCGCTTTTTGTTCGTGTGAGAGTTTTTCTTTTTCACTTCGTCTGAATCAGTCTTGTTAATGATAAAAATATTTTATAACATCAGTGAGCATTGTTCAACTTCTTGAGTTTGCAGATTAGAAGTGCCTGATTAGTGCACAATGAGCGAAGTAGTCTCTTTTCACACCAGTGCGCAAAGTAAACACTTTGCTGACAGGTGTGTAAAAAAAAACACGCGGAGTTAAAATCTTTGCACTCTGAGTATCAACATTTTTGTGATTTGATTAAAAAAATAGCTTACGCAATCGGTGCACACAGTGGTTCTTACCCTCGTATCGAAATCACAAATGGTCTCATTAAGTGCTTCGATAAACGCCATAGAGTTCGAGTTTAGTTAGATTTCAAGTATGTGATATGGCCGTCAAACTCCGATGGCGTTTATCAAAGCACTCAATTAGACCCCTGCTTCGTGCACTCCTTACGTATAATTAGTGTATTACACGTGTAGGAAGCAAATGTAAAAAAGTCTCAATATTCATGTACACCCATATGGAAGGTGATTCTTTCCTGAACGTGTTGTTAAATAATGCTGTCAATAATGTCATGTTACCTATCATCCATCATAATATTTTCATGGTTGACCGTCATTTGAATCGTAATTGACAATTCTTGTGGGAAAGAATCTCCTTCTGCTGGGTATACATTGTTTTTCAAAGTAAAGCCGACGAACGTGAGGTCTGAGGCCTTTTTACTTGCTCCCTTGGTGTGCATGTGATTTTTTCGACCAACTCGAACGGAAGCAAAAGTACTATTTTCATACTGTGTGAGAGGAACAATAAATTTTTGAAACATTGATTATTGTAAAAGAAGGTCGCGATAAGTTTTATTGGAATTCAGTATATTGATTGACAATTTCGTGTAAATCAAATAAAAATCTTTTATGTTTTAGATTTTTATCATATCGAGTTAAAATTCACTTTTGCCGTACTCGTGATGAATTTCGACCAACAAATGGAGCTTTTTATAATAAACAAAATCGCACTTACAAAGTTCATCGATGTCAACAAAATGTATTTTTACTTACACCTTTTGTTACGATTTTAAATACATTTATTTTCGAAAGATTACCTGAAATCCCAAAAGTAACGGTTAGTTGGTTCCATAGTAGTGTGATTTCTCGAATAAATATTTCCACGGTTGTTTCCTAACCAAACGTCGTACCCCGTGTCTGCCAGGAAGTACGCTGAAATGTAAGCCGATGATAAATTAAAAAAACACACGTCTGCACAGGTATATGTACATTGCAATATTTGCAATACTCTTGAATATTGCATAAGATTACGGGTCATTCCACGAAAACTGCATTTTTTCAATGTCGTTCTTATGTACAAAAGCTTGAATTATTATTTCTCGTCAAAACATTTTTCAAATATTGTAAACTAATTTTTTCTCGGAACATGTTTTGAGATGATAACTAGAAAATTTATAGCGTAAAGTAAGATGGAAAAAGAAGATCGAAATAGTGTTTCCCGTCGCAATTTAAAAATTTCACTGTTAGTGCTGCATGGAGCCAATGTGTTACTTTTACTTCCTTACATATGAGGAAGCTTTGTATCGGTCGAAAATTAAATTATCCTGAAAACTTGTTGTTCATAGTGTTGGAGATCAAAATAGGTACCCTACTCTCTGAAAACCAATTTTTTCATTAATAAAAAACAAACCCGTTTTTGTTATTTTTGGGGTAAAAAATGTCATTTTGACTTCCAAATTAATTGTATCCTAGAAAACATACAAATATTTATCCTATTCATTTAGAATCATTGCAATAGGGTATGCCATTCATGTTTTATTAAAAAAAGTTCTACGATTTTTTGGAAAACTTTAAAAATATGCATGATAATTTAATAATATTTTCACCAAGTATTTGTAACATTCTTAGGAAAATAATATTATTTATATGGAATAGTTAGAAATGAATCATAAAAATATCAAACATTATGAAACATAAATCAGAAAAATAGAGCTTGAGAAAATAGAGCTTCGTGCCAATCTCAAGACAAAACGCCCGCAGACAAATCGCAAGACGGCCTGAGAACAGTGAGAACCCATCGAACGTACTTAATTAAACGGCAAAACCCGAGGAGCAGAGGGGGAGGGAGAGGGCACGCGTGAAAAGTAGCGAGCGGAAAATCGCGCGTCGGCGCGCTCCTCGAAGCCCAGCGCAGGATAACCGCGCTCCGGACTGCAAACGCACGGACGCTGTGGCCGGTATTGAGTACGTTACGCCCACGAGAGAGCGTCCCGCTCGCGCCGTATCGGTGTTTTTGCGCGCGCCGTGGGAATCCGTACACGGCGCGGAGAGCGAAATGTCGCCGCGGGAGGCGACCCGACCGCGCGCTGGCCGGCGATATTTGCGCGCGCGGATCGCGAGCCGGCGAAATCGTCCCGCCGTTCTTTGCATACAAAGGAAGGAGGAAAGTCCCGAGGAGCGCTCGCGGGCGACGCTCTCGCGCGGAATGACAATGGCGCGCGGGGTTCTTTCGTTCCGAACCCGGGCCGCGGGCCTCGGGGAGATTGTTCCGCCGCGCGTGGACGGCGCGGCGCGGGTCGTTCGGAGCGAAGAGAGAAAACGGCCAAAATCGTGCACGAGGCTGGTTTGCGTTTCGAGGAATTAGCGTCCGCCCGTTGTACGAGTCGGCGATGCCGGGAGAAATCGTGCGATTCAGGATTTTCGGTATCATCATCGGTATGCGCTTTTGCTTGGCTCGGACTGTTTGGGTTTGTACGATTTTTATGGATCTACTTCTACATTGGGTGAAAAATATCCATAATGATGGAGGTCTTTTTTATGGATTGACAATGAAACGTAGTGTTGGTGCAGTGCACTAAATTTTTTGTATCATACATGCGAATCGGAAATGACAAATTTCAAATGTACGGGTCGAATCGCTTGAAATTCTTCGCCGGCCGATGGCATGTCTTACCTTACTCATCCGTTTCTACTTAATTTCGTGGGTGATTTACTTTGTTAGATTCAAATGGCAGAAAAAAATAATTATACCTCAAATACTTGGAGATAAAAAAAATAAAATAATACAGAGACACGCTCTCATTAATGAACTGAAAAATATTAAATAATAAATAGAACGGGGTTCTTTAATGCTGCATACAGTCAAAAATTTCAGTGACTCTCTAGCTCAGGGTTCTGAATTTTTTAATTTCTCAATTGAACAATTGAAATTTAATTGTTGATTGAAAAAAAGTTTGATCAAGAATTAAATTTAATCGTTAATTGATTGGTATTTCAATCAACGATTATATTCAATTGTTTCGTAAAATACACCATACAAAACCCTTTTCTTCACTTATTCGCTTTTTTTCTTGATCCTCATAGGGTTCGAAAACATTGAATATACTATACAAAACGTTACAAATATAATTTTACTCCTAATTGATCTGTATTTGAATTAACAATAAATTTAATTGTTGATTGAAATTCAAATGAATCCAACGATGAACTTTGATTCTTCATTGAAGTGTAATTGAATTACGATTAAATTGAATTATTTAGCTATTATTAATTTCGCGTGAGTACAATAAAAAATTATTTTCTACTTTATGCTCCATAAAACGAGCATATTTGTACATATATTTGTTTTCAATCATTTGCTGTCGGGATTAAAAAGGTAGTGCATAGTCGGACTTGACTCGATAAAAATGAATTTCTTCAATTCATAACTTGCGTAATAATACATTGTATAATAAATTGCATATTATGATGATGGAAGGAAGAGCCCTCGATTACAATATGACGGCGAGTCGGCGTTTACGCCGTCGTTTGAACCGTGACGCAATACAGCACCGCCGCGTCATCCCGTTATAATGCGCACTGGGTGGAAAAAAAAAAAAAAAAATAAACACTTTCCCTGTCCATAACAGCTGCGTCGATAGACCGGATTATCCAACAATGAAACGGCCTACCGTTTCTTATGTACGCCGACCGCGCTCCGGTCTAGCTTCTTGAACTCGGCGGATCCGCAAATGTAGGTTGCGCGGATTTCGCAACGGATCCCGCGCGCGCTCCGCACGCGATCAGTGTGGCTTCTCCCCCACTTTCTCGCGGCGCATCCCCGCCTTCTGCGTCGAATAAAGTCGAACGAGATCTATCGCTGGAGCGTTTAGCTAACGCGGTGATGCTATCTCGGATTCATTTGTTTTCAACGATCGACGCAACACGCTTCCGCCCGTACGTAACGAAATGGTTCAAGGTGAGCAGGTGCCAATTCTGCCGTCCCGCGGGATAAACGGGTCGAGTGGCATTTTTGTCCAAGATGCGTTACGTTGGTATCCATCGATTCGCCTGATGACGCTGTCAGAAATCAAACATATTATTTTCCCGTATTTCGGTGAAAAACAAATTAAAATGCATCAAAGTTGACAAAAGTACTCGTCAGCAGCCGAAAAAAGGGTGTGGGAGCACGTCTCCCTTTTTTTTTTACCTCGCAGTGTCGGTGAGAAAAATCCTCCGATTCCGAATTAAGAAAACCTTTTGCACTTGGGATATAATGATATTAGTTATTGATGCTGACCGTCGGTAAAAATTGAATGTCATTAATTAAATTTTCGAGACGGACCGAGAGAATAAGGCAGAAATGAGTTCGTGCATGGACGACTTATTTTTGCCCAAAACGTCACTCGACCCGTTTTTTTCGAAGCACTGCTACAGGTAATACGCTCAGGGGTAGAGCGTCAATTGATATCCATCGTCCTTTTGAAATCTTCATTTTTTTTCGTGACCCTTCCTTTTCGATCGACGGAAAATCTCAAGATAAGTGGGTCGTAAAATTCGAACGCCCGTCACGCGCCATTCCAGTCGACTCATCTGCATCGACAATAGGCGCAATACTTGCACGCGCCAGGGGCCCGACCCGACGATAAGGAGGAGGGGCCTGCAAGGCCCGGCGCGTGCGGCTGCGATTTTTTAATTTCGCGGCCTTGAACCGCATTCATTGTCAGTCGGCGACCTTGTGTGCATGTGCACACGCTATGCGCGACGTTCTCTGAGTCATGCGTCAAAGTTGTCGGGCACCTTTTTTGGGCGGTTGGCTGCGTTTTTGCTCGTTTTACGTTTTTTTTTTTCATCCTGTCGGACGCAGACGAGATTTATGGAGAGTTGGTTTTGGCTGGTTATTTTATTGCATCGGTCCCCGAGGAATGCCTAGTAGACATTCTGTATTTGTATTTCGTAGGATTAGCTTTTGAATTTGTAATTTTCGTGGTCCATCGATGTCAATAATTTGGAAACAAAAATGTACTATTTCTGTCTGCTCGATAAAAACAGGTACAACTGTGGTTATAAAAAAATCTTGAAAACGAGAAATTCGTGCTGCGGTTGACTCGCAGATTTTGAGAAAAAATGTTGTGCAACTCTGCGATGATTACATCGGGTTTTTACGAAAGTGCCACGATAAAAAAAGAAAAAAGGTCATTTTTGTTTGATTCGCACAAAAAGTCATAACGAAAATTATGACCGACAGGAACGCCGATATTTAAGTCAAGGATAACCCGCATTTTTTTCATTTTTTAACGCGCACCAAAGGTTCATTTAATTATAATCTTATCGTTAAAACTAAAGGCTTTGAAAGTTGACCGGCAAAAGCTTTGAATTTGAGTAAATCGAATTGTTAAAAGTCATGGTTGAAATAAATTTCATGTTCCAACGAAAGTATTTATCGTCAAACAATCGTAGGTACCTTTTTTTGCATTCCAAAGTAAATCAAAAACATTCAACGCTACGATACGAAAAAAAAAAAATCCGTCATCGAAAACGTATTCGACAAAAACCTCAGACTTGTCCTGAATTTAAAAAGGAAAAACAACCAACCGGCGCGTACTCACCCAAAGAGTTCCCGGGCCCCATGAGCACCCAATCGGCCGAGCTGCCGCCCAGCCCGTGCATCATCAGGACGGGCGGTCGCCTCGCGTGGTAGTCGCCGCCGTAGGCCCGCCGACCGTGCGGTATCCGGTGCAGGCCCAGTACGTAGCCGTCCCCGGTGACGACCGTGTGCTCCTCGAACGGGTAGCCGTACTTCGTCGCCAGCTCGTTCTTTGCGGGGCGCGGGAAAAATCAGACGTGAGACTCGAGTCGCCGCGCGCTCGGGGAAACGCCGGGCTTTTGGAGGTCGGAGTTTTTGCCGCGGGCGGGTGGTGGAGGATTTAAAAAAAAAAAGGTGAATCCTCGTGTGACTTGTTCGGTATTTCTTGCAAAATTAGGGTGGCTCGTGCGGATCGATAAAAATGGTTATTTTAAACTGAAAAACTTCTTTTTCGAAACTGGCGGGTCAACCATCTCATTTCGAAGAATAAAAATGTTGAAAATTCGCACATTAATATTGTTTCTTGTGAAGTTCTCATTATTTGTTTATAAATAATTATAATTGCACGTGCAAAAAACTTTATTCCATGGTTTTTACACGAATGATATATTCCCGACAAAAAAATAAAGGGTAAACCATCAAAGTTTCAAGAAAACTCAGTCATTATACTAAATTGTAAGCTCACGGCGAATATCGAGTATACTAGAACACTCAAACTTCCTGACGATATTGCAATTATTGACGAGACGAACAACTATTTTTTAATCGTTTTTACTATTGTTTGGGTTGATGTATCCGGTATTACCAAACGCGCGAGCCACCTTATAATTCGATCGGCCGAGTGCGGGGAACGAGCGGCGTTGGGTGATCGTTTTTTCTCCTCGAGTAGCGATTCTGAAAAATCGAGGAACAACTTTCCGGGACGAGGACGAGCGCGCACAATCGACAGCTCTTGCGATTGCCAAAGAAGAACGTCCCGTCGATCGATGCTTCGCGGCACGATGAACACTTTGGCGAGAACGCGCGCAGAGAAGACGTTGGCAATCTGCGGTGCTCGGATAGCGCACCGAGATACTATAGTACGTACATCGGTAATAAAAGTAGCAGGAAATTACAAGCTCACCGCACCGCGATGATTTGCACTCCGTTGTACCGTTGGGCCACGCGCGCGCGGGCTCGAGGGCCTTTCGTCAGAGACGCAACGATTGTGCGAGTCGCCGATCCGTCGGATCGATCGTGGTACGGGCCAACGAATCGCACCGTCGCCGCCCGAAAAAGAAACCCCCCCCCCGTGGAAAGACGACGAAAGCCTCGGCGCCTCCCAACCGAACTCTCGGCAGCGACAGCCGCAGCGCTCGGGCCCGCGCGACGCAAACTTACGGTCCGGAGATCGATGTCGGGGTTCGGGTCCAGCTTGGCCCGCACGCCGGCCGCCAGCGCCAGCGGCACGAGCCAGCCGGCCGCGACGAGCGCCGCCAGCCGCATCGCGCCCTCCTCCGCGCGTGACCCTGCTCGTGTGTAGCCGCGCGAGGCGCCGAACTCACACCCGCGCGCTCGCTCGCGGGGCACGCGCGCACGGACGACTGCACTGTTAACCGGCGCGGGAGGCTCGAAAGCAGGGGACGAGGCGAGCGCCGCCGGGTCTCGCTCACCGGGCGCGCGGGCGTGCAATGGAGCCGCGCCGGCTCGCGGCGCCGGCTTTTATACACGCGCGGACGGGCAGCGGCGAGGTGGGCGCGGCGGCCGCTCAGAGCCGCGCGTATACCCGGGGGGGGTCTTCCTGTCTTTTTAAGGGGGGGGGGGGGCGGCTGGGGCGCGGGGGG